>PVJA010050162.1:0-13400 GCA_004027025.1 Myocastor coypus | reverse complement strand
AAAAAAAAAAAATTGGGAGCATTATACCACAGTGATATATGGGCACCCACATTTATAGCAGCACAACTTGTTATAGCTAAGTCTTGGGAATAACTCTCTCTCTCTCTCTCTCTCTCTCTCTCTCTCTCTCTCTCTCATTTCCTATCCTGGAGCACTTGAAAAACTTTCAAGAGCCTTGTTTTCTGTTTCATTTTTCACCCAGGAAGAGTTGATTCTAACCACCCTGGAGCTAGGAAAAAAGTGCTGCCTGGCTCTGTGCCTGTGGAGCCCTCTGAGAACCTTGACTGAGGTGCATGATCAGATAAGGCTGCAGAGGCTGTTGTCACCTCAGAGTGCAAATAAAAAGGCAGCAACATCAGCATGGCTGTGTATTTCAACTCTTGCACAGCTTCCTCTCAGAGCAATGAAAGATGAGTCAATGTTGGCAACTCATGTATTTTGAAGTAATTTATGATTACCACAAACCTGTCATCATGATCTTGTCCTGGCACCATGCAACAGCTTGCTTTTTAGCTAACAGTGCCTCAGAAATACAGCTCTAAAATAAATCTGTCAGTTGAAGTTGTTTCGGTGCAGTAATAGTTCTTTTTATGTCATCCAAGTCAACTTTACAATCTTTTATAAATGCATTATTCATTTTAGCATGTATAGGGAAAATTATCACATAAAATGTCTTACAAAGTTTTTGTGTTCACCTGTAAAATTCCAACCTTCATTAAGTAAGAAAGAAGTCAACCTAAATGTGTATCAAGTTTATCTACTGCCTGTCTTAGCATTTAAACTGTGTGGTTCTTTTGTAGTAGCCCTGAGGTTGTGTGCTGGCAAGCCCTGTAGATGACTCTCGTAATCCTATCTGATTTATTAAAATTATGATCATTTTGCCCAAAGTAGAGTTGACTTTGGTAATTACTTCAGTTCTTTTTACCTTGTGTTTCTCTGGTTAGGAAGCAATATTGCCTTTTTTTTTTAACCAAATATATTATCTAATTTGCATAAAATACTAATAATAATACAGATAAAAAAATGAAGTTACTGGGTGTGGTCCAGTTTAGTAATTGCTTTTCCATGTGCCATTGCCCCTGCCAAGCCCAGTGCTTTTGAGGCCTTGGGCTTTCTCAGCATAAGCTTCTTTTTCCCTAAATGCCAACTTCACCTCCTTTTAAGAAGATAGAATTAGTTTAAAGTGAGTTCAATATAAAACAGAGTTGTAGACTCAGTTACCCATGAGTGATTTTAAGCAAGTAGAAAAAAAAATAGGTTGATTTTTATCCTTTACACTTTATATATTTAATGGTGAAAAGGACTACTTTTTATTTTTATTTTTCTGGTACCAGGGATTGAACTCTGGACCTTGTGTGCTTGGCATGCAATCTCTTATGCTGCTGAGTTATCTCTTCAGCCAAGAAGGCTACCTTTTAAAAATTAAGTGTCTTAGTTACTTTTTACTTGTTGCTGGGACAAATACCTGACACTCAAAATGAAGGAAGGAAAGGTTTATTTAGCTCACAGTTACTGGAGGCTTCAGTCCGTATTCGGCTGGCTCCAAGGCAGAGCAGCACATGACAGAGAGCAGCAGTTCATGGTGGCAGAAACAGCAACAATGTTGACAGAGGCAATGGAACCACCAAGGGAGAGAGTGCAACAGCTTTAGTCTGTCTCTGTCTCTCTTTAAATTATGTCAGGCTCTCTGCCTTAGCCTATCATGTCAGGCCACACCCATAGTCTCAGCAGTATTCAAACCATAATCCCAACAGTAGTAAAACACTTAATCCCAGTGGATCATCATTCAAGTCTCAAACTCTAGAACTCCCCGCCCATGATTGCATGAGGCTTTTGGGGGACAACTAGGCATAAACCATAACACTAAGTCTGATGTTTGAAAATTGTCTGAACCTACATTGTTCATCTGATTTTATCTATAGAAATGACAAAGTGTACCTATGGCTACTTGTTTTTTAAAGTACTCAAATCCATATTGCTCTTGAAATAAAAATTAATAATTACAAAGGGTTTTTTCAATCTTGTCTTTTTATTTTTAATATGAAAGTTGGAAGAAGGGACATTCAAGTTTCAAATCTCCACATTGAACATGAAATCATCGTCAGCATGCAGAGGTAAACAAGCCAAGCTGTGTAACTGCAGGAGGCAGAGGGCCTCAGTTTGCCTCCATAGATACATGTGCACAGAAGAATTCAGGGTCCCTATAGAAACAAGAAGCTGTCAACAGTAGCAGGTTGGTTACTACTGTGACATATCAAGACTCCCAGGGTTGGGGCCCGGCAGGATGGCTCAGTGGTCTAAAGCGCCTGCTTAGGAAAGCTTGGGCAGCTGCAGGGACCACGGTTTGATCCCCGGCACCACATGCTGCACCAGCCCTGCCCTCAGGGCAGGCTGAGCCGGCCATGGAAACAAACAAACAAACAAACAAACAAACAAAAAGTTCTGAAGTAAGAAAAAAAAAAAAAGACACCCAGGGCTTTGCCTAAGGGCACAGACACCCTTGCCTAATACCCTATGTACCATTTTTGTGGCTTTAAATTTTTAAAAAAAATTGTTTCTGTCTTTTCACTGTCCAGTACAGGAAAAGCCTCACAAAATTTCACAGACCTAAAATGTGCAAGCTAATTCTCTCTACACATAGCAATGTTAGGATTCTCTTGAAATTAACCCAGAAATGAATTATTTACACACATGCAAGATGCATGCTTGGGGTTCTCTTATGTAAGAAAGAGAAGAAAAACTTTTAAGGAAAATAGATCATATATATATATATATATATATTTTATATATATATATATATATATATATATATCATATATATACCCAGTATGTATGTGTGTCTATATATAGATATATAGATATAGATATAGATATAGATATAGATGTGTACTGGGTAAGGGGAACAAAAAATGTAGTCTCTCCTAAGCACAAACTCATTCTCTCTACCCACAACATTGGATTATAGACAGCACACACCATCATCACGGCTCTAATATGCTGCTAATTACAGGGCTTGATCATTAGGTGGCATGCCCCGCATCCTGCCCCCTCCTCCAGGTGCAGCCATGAGCACCTTACTGGCTCCGTGATTGGTCGCAGGCAAGGTTTCTAGGTTGTTTAGTTTTAGAAAACCCCAAATCTTTAGGAATGACTTGAATATCAAAATATATGACTGTCTTGTGTGTGTGTGTGAGTGTGTGTGTGTGGAGTGTATATGAACAATCTCACCTCATTTAATAAAAAACAAAACCCCTAACTCCCAAATTTGGTTCAATTTTCTTTTGTTCTGAGGTGAACTGTAACAGCTGCATTAAATTCATAAAATAATAATTACAAAGTTTTACATTGTCATAATAATGTTTTACATGAACTAAGCCCAATATGCATACACAGCATAGTAGTAAAGATTTGTCTCGAATGTTAACATGTACTTCACAAAACCAAGTCTGAAATTTAAGCATTGCTAATATGTCTGCATATTTATATTTCTTTCTTAGACTTGGTCTATTTAAAATAATAGGTCTAGCTTATTATTTTATCTGCTATTCTGTCATTTAAAATGGAAATTATCTGTTTTTTTTTATATAGGTCTTGCTCTAACTTGGACTTAGCTACCCAGCATAAAAGTTTAACAATGAGGCATAAAAAGTAAAGCCAGATTAGTATGCTGAGCTGTAAAAGGCTCAAGTCAATAGCTTCTGACATTGACAGTTTTGGTGATAACCCACTGCTATTATAGAATATTGTTCTATCTATACAACTACTTTCTCTTAGTTCAATGAGAAGAAATATTTGCACTAATAGTGTTTAGAAAAGTTTTCACGTCTGCATCTTGTACTCTGAACAACTACTATGAAGACAATAATATGCATTGTATTAATTATTGTGGTTGTCCTACTAACGTGTTTTGAAGCTGTCTCAATGTTATTTTTATTGAAAGTAGTAAAAAATGTAAATTATGCTACCTTGAGCTCTTAATGTAAATCTGAGTTTATAGATAAATACAAACACCAGTGATCACACAGAGAAGTTTACCTAATGTCATTTGTGGTATAATGTATTTAGCACTGCACCACTCAATCAAAAACAAATTGTGTATCAATCAGATTGCCCTCTAATGTCTTCTTAGTAAAATGTTAAAATTTAAAATAACCTTTTTGAAAGCTAGAAATCCATGCATGTGAAAAGCCAAAATAATGTGCCATGAAGTCATATTTGCTGTACTAATCATGAGAGTGAGATTTCAAATTTTAAATAATAACAATCCACATTTCATCAAGAGCACACTAACTAGATATCAGACACAGGTCAGCTCTGAGAGTTAAAGACAATCGATCTCTCAGAGGAACTTGCAAAGGCATCAGGCAGGCGTGTGGATAAGCCCACATATTAAGTTTATGTCAAATGTCTATGAGTTAAGCGTGTCTAAAGGGGGAAATGTGTGTGTTGAGTACATAGTAAGCAGAGAGTACGCAGGGCAAAAGATCATATTCAACATTTCACAGAAGAAGTGACCTCTGGGCTGTGAAGAATTGGGAAGTACTTTTTACAAGGAGATGCTAAAGGGTATTCCATGCAGAGAACATCATGAGAAACGGTGAGATGTCAAAGACTTGAACTCCGGAAAAAGCAGCACAAAGATGAGGTGGCACAATTATCACCCTTAAAGAGACCAGGGGTGGTATTTCAGTGTTCCTTCCTAGGCGCCTCTCCATGGAGATTCTGCTTCAGTCCGTCTAAAATGGGGCCCAGGAATCTGCATTATCAACAAATACTTGATCCTGAGGGTAAAACACAGACCTGATCATGTGCATGAGCTACTAAAGAAGAAAACGCAAGGCAGGCACTCTGACTCCAGGGTAAATCAGCTCCTTTCTCCCCAGTTGCTTGGACAACTACCTACCTGGGAACATTGCTAACCCTTGTCCTAGAAAGGTAGAAGGCTGACCCCTGTTCTCACCACAGGCAGAAAACTTACGGGGTGAACTCTACCCATGAACACCAGAGGCTCTCCCTGCCTCTTGGGCCTCAGACAGGCACACGTGCTCCTAGCAAGGGTGACTCCCCGATTACCACCCATGATGCCATGCTGCTTTGCTGTTGTGTGGGCCACCTTTATCTGATGGTGGCAGCTTTGTTTCCTTCACTTGGAAAAAATCTCCCCAAAACAAAGAAACAACCCCCCCCCCGAGTTTCTTAAGAAACAGGATGAGAGCTTTTATTTGTATTTCTTATACACTATTTTAACTTTGTTTTTTTTTTAATTTTTAGTGAGGAAGAAATAACCAACAGTTTCAAAACAGGTTAGTAGGACAGTTATAATTATTAATACATTGCATATTGTTCTCTTCATAGTAGTTATTCAGAGTACAAGATGCAGACATGATATCATCTCTAAACACTATTAGTAAAAATCTTTCTTCCCATTGAACTAAGAAAAAGTAGTTGTATGTATAATCCAAGAGTCCATAATAGCAGTGGGTTATTAGCAGAACTGGCAATGTCAGAAGCTATTGACTTAAGCCTTTTACAACTCAGCATATTAATATGGCTTTACTATTTATACCTCCTGGTTAAACTTTTCTGCGGGATAGTTAAGCCCAAGTTAAAGCCAGATCTATATAACAACAAATGTAACTTTTGTATCTGACAAGGTCAGTCAAGTCCCCTCAGGATTTACCTTGAAATCACGTACAGTGCTTTGTCAGTGTCAGCCATCTGGATGCATCACAGCCATTGCTGGGCCAGTTTGCTCTCTGTGAAAGCCTGAGAGAACGGTTTCTCTTTAGGTTCTCTCCTTAGGCACACTATACATTGTCACTCCCTTTCCTTTGTGTCCCCATAATCTCCTTGAACAGAAAATTTGGGACATCACTGAGTTATAGGCTGTTACAGTATAGGTGGATATGGGTTTTTAAATAACCTTTTAAAACACAAATTAATAATAAAGAAACCACTATTCCTTCTTCAGTCATTTGGCTGCTTCCCATTCTCCTCCTCACTTGGCCTGAGATTCCATTCCTCCTAGCCATAAGAGTACCTGCAGCCTGAACTGGGATCCCTCTATTTTCCAAGGCAATCTTAGCTTCAGGGTGTCCTGTTTCTCTCTGTCAAAGGCACAGTGGAGGTGTGGGTCATGGAGACCTAAGACATCCTATAGAAAAGGGTGGCAAATTCAGTCCAGGAAAATGACCTGCTTCCTCTGCAGAGGCAATCACACTTCTGAAGAGAATGATAAACTGGAGGGCAGATACAGGGCAGAACACACAGCTGGCCTCTCGCTGCAAATGGCAGTGTTTCCACTTAGCCAGATGCACTGTAGCAATAATGGCACTTTCTATTGGTGCAGTGAGCAGAGAAAAATTAGAAAGCACTGTTTTCTGTTTATTATTGCCACTGACACGTGTTTCCAATGAGTAATGACTGCTTTCTTCCTGGGGAGTCGGAACATGCACATTACACAGCTTCATTCTTTCATTCATCCTCTTTCCCTAGCCTTCCCCTCACCTATGGTCCCTTCTTCTTTGCAAAAGATCAGTGTCCATATTCCTGTTATTTTTAGCTTTGTTCTTTATTTATATTGAGTTTCTCATGTAAAAAAAAATCATGTGATATTTAAGCTTGTGTATCTGTTTTATTGAACTTAAATTTATGATCTCAAGGTACGATGCTACTATTACTATGCCATAAAGAGTCAACTCAGGTTGAAGGAATGTCCAAGTGTCAAAAACAAAACAAAATAAACAAACAAATAAATAACAACATCTTCTCAGCTAGAAGTATCCTGGAGCTGCTGTGCTGTGCTTGGGTGCTGGTATTTTTGTGCTATGTGAGGACAGGAGATAATCTCTTTGCATTTATCTCAGTGATCCTGGCATGTACAGTTCCCATGCTGTTGTAGCAAAGAACCAACAGTTAAGAAGAAAAAGGTTGATCAAAGATTTCCTGGCTGGGGATATAGCTCAGCAGCAGAGTACTTGTTTAGCATGAATGAGATCCTCAGTTAATACCAGCACAGCACAACAGAAGAAACAAAGGAACACAGAGTTCTGCTCAAGAAGGCTGAAGGAAGTCAGGGTGATCGATTGCATTGATTACTTAAGGTGGTAAAGGCTTTAAGTCATGGGAAGAGGACAACAGAAATTATAAAAGCAGAACTGGAGAGTCACAGAGTTAGAAAATGGGGCTGAGGAAGTCAATCCTTTTCACCCATTAGAGTTTGGACAGAACTCCAGGGCCATTCCTCCTTCCATTGTACTAAGACAGAAAAGAGAAATATAGTGTGCCTAAGGAGAGTCACCTAGAGAGAAAACATTCTCTCAGGCTTTCATAGAGAGGAAACTGGGCAAGTAATGGCCGTGACTCATCCAGATGGGTGACACTGACAAAAATTCTACAAAATGCTGTACGTGGTTTCAGGGTAAATCCTGAGGTGATTTGACAGACCTGGTCAGATACAAAAGTTACATTTTTTTGTTCTATAGGCCTTGCTTTATCTTAGTCTTAACCATCTAGCAGAAAAGTTTAACCATGAGGTATTAATAGTAAAGCCATATTAACATGCTGAGCTATAAAAGGCTCAAGTCAACAGTTTCTGACATTGCTAGTTCTACTGATAACCCACTACTATTATGGAGTACTGAACTATACGTACAGCTACTTTCTTCTAGAGAAGAAAGATTTGTACTAGTAGTGTTTAGAGAAGATATCATGTCTGCATCTTGTACTCTGAACAACTACTATGAAGACAACAATATTCAATGTATTAATTATTGTAACCTTCCCCTAACCTGTCCCGTTGTTATTTCTTTTTCATTAAAATTAATAACATTTTATTTATTTAATTTATTTATTTATTTTTGTCTTTTTGAGA
The DNA here is from genome assembly GCA_004027025.1 of Myocastor coypus. NCBI lineage: Eukaryota > Metazoa > Chordata > Mammalia > Rodentia > Myocastoridae > Myocastor > Myocastor coypus. The sequence continues at coordinate 5,527 of PVJA010050162.1, read as the reverse complement.
CAGGGTCTCGCTATGCAGTTGAGGCTGGCCTTGAGCTCACTTTTGTAGCCCAGGCTGGTCTCGAACTCGCACCAATCCTCCTGCCTCAGCCTCCCGAGTGCTGAGATTACGGGCGTGAGCCACCACGCCCGGCCAAAATTAATAACATTTTTTAAAATATTTAAAAAGATAGAAAATAACAAAAGCCCAGGAAATCTTCGAAGCCCTAAGTTAGCACTCATGTGCCTTGGATGGCTGGCCAGCCCCTCAGTCATTTTCACTCCACTCACACAGATATGGTTAAGGGGACTCCATTTTTTTCAGCCATCTGTCTTTGAAGGCCTTTAAACTCTAGCTGAAGTTACACCTCACTGGTCCCTTAGCACTAACCATGAAATCCACGAAGGAAGAGCCAATTGTGAAGTAAAGGAACAAACAGAACAAATTGCAGGTAAACTAAAATTTAACTATATTGCTTGACTAACAAAGCCCTAAGACATATAAATCTTGGGATATTTTTGTGAAATTCTGAAGTGAGATAATGTGGTTACCATGGTTACCTGTAAAGGTACAAAAACGCAGAACCAAGTTCTCTCAGGGTTGATATTATCCAACATCATGTCAGACCGTCCTCCTCTAGCTGGACATAAATTTTGCTTGTTCCGTTTCTTGGTTTCTTTGTGTTTTCATAATGATTTTGCCCTAACCAACCCTTATTACGTGTTCCCCAAGATGTGCTGCATGCCACGCATGTAATTGGGATCAGAGGAAATTCTGGGACAGGCATGCATGTTGAAAGCCTTTTGGTTGACTCCATATCCTGACAATTGTTCCTGTCAATCTTTCTTAAAGACTCCAAGGAGGCACCCAGGGGTGTTTATCGTTTAAATTCCAAAAGCCTGATGCATCTGTGAGCAGTACTTTTTACTTTTTTGTGATCCTAGCGCTGGCTTTCTGTGTGTGCCATATGTTTTGTTGACACTGTCATGACATGTCCCAACCTCCCTGTGACCTTCAAGAAGTGCAGCTGCTTTTCCCTTGTCATTGGGGCATATGTTTGGCAATTCTATGCCTGTCACACACAGGGGCTTGGTGTCTGCAGCTGGATCCACCACACAGTCGCAGGAGCACTTCGTATCTCTGCACAAATTCATGCTTTCACTTAAGGAGGTCACAGACTTTCCCCACAAAGACTACAGAATAGTGGTGCCTCTAATTTTGTTTCATGAAGTGATGATGGTTGGACTTTAAGGACAGAGTGACATGAAGGTGCTTTCGAGTCCCATCTCCTCCAAGTGTCCCACATAGAAGCACTTTCAAAGCCACTCAGAAAAATGTGGAGAAACTTCAGAGGGAAGTCATGGATGGTCTCAGTGAAAACACTTACTTTCAGGAAAGAAAAGCGGCTCTTCCAGAAGCTTCTAGAAGAGTACAGTGTGGGAGGCAAAGGTCCAGGAAGCAACAAACATCACAACTCAGATATGTGAATGGAGCAGAAGAAAACTGCATGAGGCTATATATGCCAGCACTCTCAGCACTCTGGGAGACCAAGGCAGGGGGATTGTGAAACAAGTTGTTTCAGTTACTATTCTCTCATTTCTGGGACAAAATACTCAACATCCAACGTGAAGGCAGGAAAGGTTTACTTAGTTCACAGTTAGTGGAGGTTTCAGTCCATATGCAGCTGGCTCCAAGGCAGAGTGGCACATGGCAGAGGGCAGCCACTCATGGCACTGGAAAACAGCAAAGAGCAAAGGGAGGAACAGCAGCTGTGGCAGCTAGCAAGCCTCTCTTGCTTCCTTACATTTGTATGCTGATTATCTGCCCCAGGGCAGCCGTGGTACTCACATCCATAATCCCAGAATTATATTATAAATTAATTACAAATTCTTTTTTTTTTTTTTTTTTTTGTCTTTTTGAGACAGGGTCTCACTATGCAGTTCAGGCTGGCCTTGAGCTCACTTTTGTAGCCCAGGCTGGTCTCGAACTCACACCGATCCTCCTGCCTCAGCCTCCCGAGTGCTGGGATTACAGGCGTGCGCCACCACGCCCGGCAAATTACAAATTCTTGAAGCTACCCCATGACTGCATGAGGCTTTGTGTGGGACAACTAAACACAAACCATAACACAAATCCTGCACATTCATTTACGGATTTAGCAAGACTCTGTCTCAAAATAAAAAATAAAAAGGACTGAGAGTGCTCTGTAGGAAAGTCCTGGGTGCAATACTTTTTCACTGGTAGGGAAAAGATGAAGAAGGACTGTTTAAATATCCACAATTGCTCTAAAAAAATATTTGTCTCTTGACTTAAACAAATTATGTGGCCATGATAAACCAAAAAGAGGGAATCAGAAATTAGATTAGCAACTCAAGTTGATTTGAAGAAAAATCGTGGGTACTGTTTACCTAAAAAGGCTTGAAGGAGAAAAAGCAAGCATATATATTTAATTTACATAAAGACAATAAAATAATACAAAGTTTAAAGGTCACCTGAGAAGTCTCAAGCTGGAGCAAACATATTTATAGTTCAAAGCTTTGAACATGTTCTTTGAACATGAATGTTTTGGTTATGCTTCTCTCATTGCTGGAAATATTTGACACCCAAAGTAAAGAAAGAAAATGCTGATTCAGCTCACAGTTACAGGAGGTTTCAGCCCATACTCAGTTGGCTCCAAGGCGGAGGGGCACATGGCAGAGGGCAGCAGTTCATGGCGGCAGCAAAAAGCAAAAGAGAACGAAGGGAGGAGTAGTAGCAACAATGTCAACAGAGAGGAAGACATTGTCTCTCTGTCCCTCTTATGTTACATTCAGGCTGTCCACCCTAGGCTGGGGGAAGTACCCACACCCATAATACCAGCAGTGCTAAAATCCATAATCCCAGTGGATCATGAGTTAATCTCAAACTCTAGACGTCCCCACCCCATGACTGCATGAGGCTTTGGGAGGACAACTAGACACAAACAATAACAATGACATTCACAAAACCTTTACCTGAAGCTTTAAGTACTACAGGGCTGGGGAGATAGCTCAGTAGAATAAGCGCTTGCTTGGCAAGCGCAAGGTCCTAAGTTCAATCCCCAGTACTGCAAAAATCAAAATGAAACCAAACAAAAGCTTCAAGTACATTCAAGTATGTAATGAAACTGCAGAAAGTAGCTAAGGGAGTTTCCTTAGAAACCAAGAAAACAATTCAATTCCCACAGTGTATAAAAACACTAGTACGGGGGCCCGGCACGATGGCTCAGTGGTGTAAAGCGTCTGCTTAGGAAAGCTTGGGCGGCTGCAGGGACCGCGGTTCGATCCCCGGCACCACATGCTGCGCCAGCCCTGCCCTCAGGGCAGGCTGAGTCAGTCATAAAAATGTAAATAAACAAACAAAAGTTCTGAAGTAAGAAAAAAATAAAAAATAAAAAATAAAAAATTATTTTAAAAAAAAATTAGTACGAGGGGCCAGGAAGATAGCTCAGGAACATAAGTGCCTGCCTGGCAAGTGCAAGGCCCTGAGTTCAATCACTGGTTCCAAAAATAAATAAATAAATAAATAAATAAATAAATAAATAAATAGATAGATAGATAAATAAATAGTAAAAAAAATTAAAAAATAAAAACACTCATGCAACTCTTACTGGAAGAACTACTTCTTTCATAAAGACAGATTACCCATCATGAGGAAAAAGCACAAGATGGCTGGCAGCTTGTAGACTGAGAGAAAGCTCAATGAGCTAAGAAAAGTTCTCATACTAGAAAAAATACCGCCTCTTCCTCCTGCTCCATACTATTCTGCACACAGCATGAAGAATGGCAGGGATCCCTAGGTTATTAAGTCCCTGAATAAGAAAACAGTTACACATTGGGGGGGGGCACCTGCCACCATAGCAGGATATCTCTGTTGATTTTCTTAAAAATATTTTCAAATGACCTATTTTTAGTTTAAACACTTTTTTTTTTTTCCCCCAGCCAGAGTCTTGCTCTGCAGTTCAGCCTGGCCTTGAGCTATATAGCCTAGGTTTGGCTCAAACTCACAGTGCCCCTCTAGCCTCACCCTCTTGAGTGCTGGGGTTATAGGTGTGTGCTACCGTGCCTAGGGATTTAAATATTGGTAATTGCTTAATATTGCATTTCTTCATGTTACCTAAGATAGTTTTTCAAGTTTATGAGACTCAATAAATGTCTGTAGATATAATATTTCATTTCAAATTTATCTCTCCTAAACTTAAAAGGTATATTTTATTGAAATCAAAATTCTATTGTATTTAAGCCATCAGTATAATCTTATATAACTGGGTGAACAGATTTTAAACAATGAAAGTGCTAAACTCTGAGTGTTTATTAGCAATCTGAAAGTTACGTGATTGTTGCATCAATGGTTTGATTAGTTTTAAAAACAATACCCCCAAAATGCCTAATTATAAGAAATGCCAATATCCCTCAGCCAGCTAAATTAGAGATACTTTCAATTAGTATAACTTCCAATTTATTGGCTCTGTTAGGGGAATTAGAACTTTCAACTACTTCTTCTTCTTCTGTAACTTTTAAGCCTTAATTGTTATCTGTGCCCACTGTTTGGTATTGAAATGTTTGTAACTTACTTACAGTCAAGAAGTTCATCTTTGTGGGGAAAAGTGCCTGGCCTTTGTTGCTAGTAAATAGTTACAACTGGGCTGTCCCTTACAAATGGTGGTAGCTGTTTTATCCATATCACCCATACCTTGCTGCCGGATATCCTGAAGGGCTGGAGATATGGCCCAGTGGAAAAATACCTGTTTTCTTTAGATCACTATATATCAAGCATGAAAGCCTATGTTCAACCCTAGGACTAATAAAAAACGATGGTCTTGAATACTGGAACATTCCCTTCTTAAATTTTAAAATCACTTTCTTACATAAATACTACATATTTTACTTAATATGTAGAATCTGAAAAAAATGGAAAGGAGATTATTTATTTTTATTTTTTATCTTTAAAAATTTTTTTTGGTGCAGGGTCTATAAGGTCTCCCTATGCAGATTGGACTTGTAGTGATGCTCCTGTTTTTAGCCTCCTATATGTTGGAATTACTGGCACATGCCACCATGCCCAGTCTCATTCGCCATCTCAGTGCACCCTAGAGGCAAGGCTGGCATGGCATGCGCGGACATTGAACCCCAGTCCCTACTCTGCCTAGGCAGGTGCTTTTATCCCCTGAGCTATCTGGCTGGCCTGAGATTATTATTAAACAAGGAAACTGAGTGAATACTTAAATGAAAAAAAAAAGTATTACAATAGAAGACGTTGCCTTTAATCCACCACAAGCCCAGCCCTCCCTTCCAACAGACTCACTCAGCCCATATCTCTTGTAACTTTCTGAGAAGGTGACAAGAATTCATAGCCCCTAGGAAAGTGGAAGGGACCCTGTGCCTCCCATCCTGCCCAGCACTCCCAAGCTCAGTGTCTTTCTTCGCATGCCCTGCAGAGCGTCCCCCTACAGCTAAACTGATAGCCAAGAAATAACTGACACGGTTGCTATGTACCCTGCCTCTGCTCGAGAACGTGTCTGGGCTCTTGT
>PVJA010050161.1:0-13412 GCA_004027025.1 Myocastor coypus | reverse complement strand
CCTGCTTCTCTTGGCAATCTGTTCTTGGTGTTTTTCTTTGGCTTCCTTCATTCTCTTTGCCAGAAGTTTACTCTGCAGCCTCTTTGTTTTTCTTAGTGTGCTGCTTCTTCAGCACAATATGGTAGCATTTGTGTTGAAGCGCACATGGAGTGATGAAAAATCTTACTGGACATTAAAAATCTACTCTCCAATACCACAAACTTAACAGGAGACCTTAAGACTCCCTTATCCCAAAAAGGTAGGATCAGCAGACAAAAAATTAACAAAGAAGTTGCAGAACTGAACCAGATCTTGAAACAACTGGACTTAATGGACATATACAGAGTGTTCCACCCCACCACTTCTGAATATACATTTTTTTTCAGCTGCACATGGGGCATTTTCCAAAATAGAGCATTTACTAGAGCATAGGTCATGCTTAATTATATGCAAGAAAACAGAAATTATACCATATATATTATCTGACCATAGTGCAATGAAACTGGAAATAAATGAGAAAAGAATTCACAGTGTTACGGTTTAGATCTAGTTGTCCCCCCAAATATGCAATCATATTCTAAGATCTGGTTCAGTTCTGCTACTTCTTTGATAAGTCTTTGTCTGCTCGTGCTACCTTTTTGGGATAAGGGGGTCTTAAGATCTCTGTTAAGTTTGTGGTACTGGAGAGTAGATTTTTAATGTCCAGTAAGATTTTTCTTATATAACTTGGTGCTCCCATGTTGGTTGCATACATACTTATGAGTGTTATCTCTTCAACTTGAATCATGAGTCACTGAGATTATGTGTTTTGGTACTGATGGGATTATGGGTCTCAATATTTCTGGGGATTATAGGTGTGACCTGAGGTGGACAGGCTAAGGCCTCAGAACCTGGATGTAATTTAAAGAGAGACAGAGAGACAGACTTAGGCTGTTGCTCTGCTGCCCTGTCTGGTTGGTTGCCTCTGTCACCATATTGTTGCTATTCTGCTGCCATGAACTGGATGCTCTCTGCCCTGTTCCACTCAGCCTTGGGCCAGCTGAATACGGACTGAAACCTCCAGTAACTGTGAGGTAAAAAACCTTTCCTTCCTGCATTTTGAGTGTTGGGTATTTGTCCCAGCAATGAGTACAAAGTAACTAAGACACACAAGAACCACAGAAAAACATGGAAATTAAACAGCAGCCTTCTCAGCAACCAGTGGGTTATAGGTGAAATTAAACAAGATATTAAGCAATATTTGTAATTTAATGAAAATTCAAACACAACCTATCAGAATTTATGGGATGCAATGAAAGCAATTGTTAAAGGGAAATTTATAACTCACACACTAAGACAACAAGACCAGAACAAATAAATACTGTCATGTAGCACCTAAACCAAATAGAAAAGGAAGAGCAAATGAAACACAAAACCCAAAGCTGGGAGGAAATTATAAAGAATAGAGTGGAAATTAACTCAATTGAGACGGAGAAAACAATACAAAGAATGAATGAATCAAAAGTCTGGTTCTGCTAACGATTAAATAAAATTGATAAGCCCCTAGCTAACCTCATCAAGCAGAAGAAAGGACTCAAATTCAAGCAATAAATAATAAAAAGGATAAATTTACTACAGACCCAGCAGAGATTCAGAGAATCATTCATATCTACTTTGAGAATCTTTACTCTCACAGAATTGAAGAGACAGATGAAATGGACAGATTCCCAGAAAGGTACAAACTACCAAAACTGAATCAAGAAGATATGAAACTCTCAACAACCCCAAAACAGTCAATGAAATCCAAAATGTAATAAAAAGTCTACCGACAAAGAAAAGGCCAGATCCTAATGGATTCACAGCTGAATTCTACAAGAAATTTGCAGAAGACATAATCTCAGTACTCCTCAAACTGTTCAATGAAATTGAAAAAGAATCAATCCGCCCAATATCATTCCTAGAGGTAAATATTACACTGATACCAAAACTAGAGAGAGGGGCAACTGAAAAAGAGAACCACAGGCCAATTTATCTTATGAACATAGATGCAAAACTACTCAATAAAATCCTCACCAATAGAATACAGCAAATCATCAAGAATATTATACACCATGACCAGGTAGGATTCATCCCAAGGTTGCAATGATGGTTCAATATACACAAATCTATAAATGTAATATAGTATATCAAGAGAGTCAAAGCCAAAAACCACATGATCATCTCAGTTGATGCAGAAAGTCTTTTGACAAGGTCCAACACTCATTCATGTTCAAAGTACTATAGGAAATTGGAATAGAGGACCTCTACCTCAATCTGATAAAAGCCAACCCTGACCATCTAACAGCTAACATAATTCTAGATGGGCAAAATCTGAAGTCTTTTTCTCAGAGATCTGGTACAAGACAAGGATGTCCCTTATTGCCACTCCTATTTGAATATAGTTCTGGAATCATTAGTTACAGCCATTAGACAAGAGAGAGAAATAAAAGGAATAGGAATAGGTAAAGAAGAATTTAAACTATCATTATTTGCAGATGATATGATAATCTACTTGGAAGACCCAAGTTACACAGATAACAAACACAGTGAATGAGAAATTAGAGAAACAATGCCTTTTACAATAACATCGAAAAAAATGAAATACTTAGGAATTAACGTAACTAAAGAAGTAAAAGATCTATTCAATGAAAACTACAGTACTCTGAAAAAAAGAAATCCTAGAAGATTTCAGAAAATGGAAAGATATTCCCTGATCCTGGATAGGAAGAACCGACATTTTGAAGCTAGTTATACTCCCTAAATTGCTATATAGATTTAATGCAATCCCTATCAAAATACCATCAGCATACTTCACAAAACTGGAGAAATCATTCCTAAAATTTATCTGGAGCCAGAAAACACATAGGCAACAAAGATAAGGCAGGAGTCATTACAATTCCTGATCTAAAGTTATACTACAGAGCTATCATGATAAAATCAGCATGGTATTGGCAAAAAAAAAAAAAAAAAAAGAAAGAAAAGAAAAGAAAGAAAGAAAATAGACCTGAGGATCAATGAAGTAGATTAGATTAGAAGATGCAGAAGCAAATATAAACACATTCAGTCATCTTACTTTTTACAAAGGTGCCAAACATGTTTAGTGGAAGAAAGATAGCCTCTTTAACAAATAGTGCTCGAAAACTGGCTCTCCACATGCTCAAAACTAAAACTAGACCCAGTTCTATCACCATGCACTAAACTGAGGTCAAAATGAATTAAAGATCTAAATATTAAAAGAGAAACATGAAATCTCTGGAAGAAAAAGTGGGAGAAAATCTTAAAGAGTTTATGAAGGACTAAAAACCATTAGGGACCCAAAATTCAAAGACCCAATCCAGAAATGGGCATCTGAGATGAACACACACTTCTTAGAGAAAGAAATTCAACAACCATATAAACACATGAAGAAATGCTGCACATCACTAGCCATTCATGAAATGCAAATTAGAACAACACTTAGATACCATCTCACCCCAGAAAAATGGCTATCATAAAGAAACCAACCAACAGCAAATTTTTGAGAGGCTGTGGGAAAAAGGAAAAATTCTGCACTATTAGTGAAAATGCAGACTGGTGCAACCATTACAGAAATCAGGGTGGAGACTCCTTTAAGAACGAGGACTGGAAATCCCACTCAATCCAGCTTTCCCCCTACTGGGAACTTTTCTAGAAGAACTGAAAACATCATATCACAGTGATACCTGTGCACCTATGTTTATGTCAGCCCAATTTGTAATAGCCAAATCTCGGAAACAACAGAAATGCCCATCATTTGAAGAATGGTTGAAAAAGATGTGCTATTTTCATAAAATGGAATATTACTCAATTACAAGGAATGATAAACTAGAAGACTTCATACATAAGCGGATTTATCTTGAGCATGTGAAATAAACCAGACCTACATATGCAAATATCATACAGTCTTCCTAGTGTAAGTACTGAAAAGAAGAATAAATAAATAAGTAAATAAATTTTGGGGGGTACCCAGAATCAAATTCAGGAGCTTGCATTTTCTGCATCCTCAACCCCTATTAATTTTTTTTGAAAAGTGACCTAAATACAAAATGCATTTGGAAGAGTTAAAAAAATTAAGGTTTATTGAAAGTGTTAATACTTAATTATTTGACGTATCTCACATGGCTATATCTATTAATCTAAACACATCTGGTGTTGAAAACATGTAATATGACCATTTTTAAATTAAAAAATAAATATAAATAATTGTATACTTGTATTTATTACATACTTATATTTATACATTGTTTAGAAAGCACCACATTAATTTAGAAAATAAAAGTGCTGAATGAATTAAGAAAACATAAACCTGAATGTCCTTTAATGCTTATGACTTAAAGAAATGTCTTAAAAAATATAATAAAGCTACTACCCTAAGCACTGTTGGCATGCATTTTGACTATATTCATCAATTGATTGTATTTTATGCTTGACTTTCAGAAAAAGTTTCATTTTCACAAAAGATATAAAAAACTTAATAACATAAAGAAAATATAATTACATTTTTGAGTTTGTTATAATCTCAGTGACTCTTGGGATTCAGAGCCAGTTAAATATGGAGATACTGTGGCATATTAATGTACAACTGGCTGATCATTCCTTTATCTAAAGGTTCAAATTGTTTTGTGTCTTAGAAAAATTACACAACAATAGTCAATATGAAGGCTGTTTCTAGTATGTGTAGAAGCAGTCCTTAGAGACAGCTCACATTTTAGTAGACATTGAATAAAGTAGTTGTAGGTTATAACAAAAATGGTCCTTCCTCTGGAAATTTCCATACTAAATCTAAGAGAAGGAAAACACTTCTTTGTCTATACATTAACTTTTGTCTCAGTAAACACTGTTCAGCATGTTCTTCATAATTTCCTGAAAGATTTGAGCTTACATTTATATGAGCCATAGCTTCTAACTATGCAGACTGGATATGCTTTGTTCTTTTTCGCTTGTTTTATATCTGTTTATAAACTTTTCAACTATTGCTTGCCACACTCCTAATTTTTCAGGATGCTGATTGCAGAATAGGTAGGATTAAATTCGACAATGGATTCTGGATACACTCAGCCCTAAGAGTCACTCTCTGGTATCTGATATTGTCCCAATTTGGCAAGAAAGATTTTTTTGACACTGACTGCAATCATCTGTCAATCCCTTATAATGTGGGACACTCTCTGAGTGACCATCATGAGAGAAAACTTGGCCCTATGGGGCAAGGCTGTAGATGTCTAATTGGTAAAGCCTTCATAAGACTAAAATCACAGTCAGAAGTAGGGGAAGTGTAATTTGTAAGTATTGAAGAATCAGTGGTGTGTTAACCCTACCAAAATAGAGATGCAGAAGTTACAAAAGAGGTTTTTTATATGCATAATTGTACAAAACCAGAAAAGCTTTTCTACCAAGTGTAGAGGCTATCTGTCTCTCAGCTTTAGTTTTCTTTTCTATTTGGCTGCAAAATTTTTAGTGAGACTTTTTGAGGCTTAAGCATCTGGCTTACTTTTGCTTGTTCTAGCTACCTTTAATGGAATGTGTGAACCAATCCAACAGGAAACAGCCAGGCAGACGATGTGGCTCTTCAAGGCTCTAAAAATTAATGGATAAAATAAAGTGAGGGGATGTCACAGTGTGCTGCTCTGGCTGCATAAACGTTGAAAAAGATTATTGAGAAACAAGACTTTAGTTTGGTCACTGAGGGAACCCAGAGGAGCTTCAGCATAAGAGAGCTGCAGAAAAAGAGCAGCAAACTGAGCCCTCTGTGGTTATTTATTTATAACTCAAGGAAATGAGAACAGATATGTGGAAGAAAAGTACTTATGACATAATGTATAGGCATTTTGGTCAGGGGATAGTGCTGGAATTAACTGTATGAAATGTGTCAACCCTGTTTAAGTAGTCTTATCACGACAGAGGGACACAATGGCCAAGGCAAGCTTCTCTGAGAACAAACCACTTTTAATTCTGCTGACCTGAACCCTTGCTCAGAAAGACCTTTGCTTTTGTATATTGACTTCAAATACACTTTTGGCCAAAGTGTCCCCACAAGGAGGGAATTATAACCAGTACTATAAAAATGGAACTTCAAAAGTTCTTTTTTTTTTTTTTTTTCTTTTAGATATCAGTGACTTTTCCAACCATTTTCCTGCTGAACCCCAGACATTACCCTGGGATAGAAGATGTAGATGATGAGACCAGCTGGCCAGGAACCTGCTTTACTCTCCACAAAAAAGGGAGCAAGGATTGTGGCTGGAGGGGAAAAGCAGGCTTGAAGGGCTGCACTAGCTCTCTGTGACCCCTCCTCCTTGGTTCCTTATTATGAAAGACTATTTCACACCTGTACCAGGGAGATCGTGATTTAAGGCGAATGCATCCTCTCTCCTTACAGCTAGCTTAGAACAAATCCTTTCTTCCTTCTACAGAAATTTATGACCTCCCTTGATTTAGTCAGTAATAAGCAAATGAACTTATGTAGCTGGCTAACAGTAGGATGCAACTGTAATCATGGATTTCTCTATTTCTTATTTTATTTTTGTCATTTTTTTTTTCTTCATGCATTTAGAAGCACTTATGTTTGGTACACACATCTAGGATTTCTATCTCTTTTTGGTGAATTGACCCATTTATTATTTGTTAATGTCATTTTTGCCTTGGACAACTTTCTTTACACTGAAATATACTTTATCTGATACTGATATATGTACTTCTGTTTTTATTTTCTAATATATGTACTTCTGTTTTTATTTTCTGGCCAATATTTGCATAGTACAGCTTTTTCCATTTATTTTATTTAACCCACTTATGTCATTATGTTTGAAGTAAATTTCTTTTAAAAAATTTTATCTAATTATTCATTTTTTCATTATTGCAGGTTTATAGTGTATATAATGTTTACATTTCTTCTGCAAAATTAGCACAGCACATCTTTTTAAAAAAAAATATTGGTACATACTAAATATTCACAGTGAGGCCAGCCAGATAGCTCAGCAGATGCAGGGACTGTGAGTTCAATTCCTGGCCTGCTGTGCTGGCCCTGCTACTGGGGCACACTGAGACTGAGAATAAGACTGGGCATGGTGGCACTTGTCTGTAATCCCAGAGCGTTGGAGGCTGAGAACAGGCAGACGGTTATGAGTCTGATCTGTGTAGTGAGATCCTGTAGACCCTGTACTAAACACACACACACACACACACACACACACATGGTGATCTTATTTATCAAAAAGAATTTGTACCTGTAAATGATATATCTTACTTCTTTCTATCCCCTCCTCTTCTTTCAACCCCTCTTCCTTTCCTTATTTATACAGCTTTGTTTCAAGTTTTTCCTTCTATTCTCTTTTCATTTTCATTATCTTTCCTATCACTTTCCTATTTCAATGTTTTCTTCCCATTTCCCAATATCTATTATATATTTTGGTCCTTCTATGCAGTTTTGGTTTCTCATACCAGAAAAACAATGAAATATTTAAACATGTGTGTTCAATTTATTTCTCTTCAGAATATGGTCTCAAGGTGCATCCGTTCACTTATAAATGCCTCAAGTTCATCCTGCTTTAAAAGGATAAACTTTTTAATACCCCATAAAAATGTCACATCTTCAATATCCATTCATTTATTGATGAGGATTAGGGCTATTTCCAAGATTTAGCTGTTACAAATTGTGCTGCTATAAACATGGATCTGCACATATCACTGTGATACAATTTTTTAATTATTTATGGATGGTACCAAAAGGTTTTTTTTTTTTTCCTAGTGAAGGTGTTTGGCTCCTTTGTCAAAGACAAAAGGGGCTGAGTGTATTTTCAATAGTTTCTTTATCTTCCAATCTATTTTATCATAGCTCTGGATTGATTTTGTGGTTTTGGTTTTGGTTTTAGGTTTTGACTTTTTTTTTTTTTTGCCAGTATTGTGCTATTTTTATCATTGTAGTTTTGTATTATATATTAATTTCAAATCAGGGCTCTGATGTCTACTGTCGTGTTTTTGTTGCCTAGAATTGTTCTTGTTATTACAGTTCACTTTGTCAGTGTCAGCCATCTAGAGGAGTCACAGCCATTGCTTGACCAGTTTGCTATCTTTGAAAGCTTGGGAGAATGTTTTCTTTCTAGATGACTCTCATTTGGAACACTGTCCATTATCAATCACTTTCCTCTGTGGCCCCATAATCTCCTTGAACAGAAAATGCAGGACAAATTTTGTGTTTATAAATGCATCATCTTTGTAGTTTTCACAGTATTGCCCACAGCAAGACATGTACATATATACCTTATTACAGTTTACTGATACATGTTTTACCACTTTCAGTGGTGTACAGAAGCCTCTTTTTTTATTTAGGGCCCATTATGTTCCTCATTTCTAAAGTGTAGTTATTCTTTCCTCGGCATAAACTAAGCCCCATGTCAGAACATTTTTCATGCATTTAATTCAAATGATACACAGCAAATTCATTATGTTGGAGTAGCAAATGAGTATCTTCCAGAATGTATCATTGCTGCTAGATTTAGTATAGCTACCAAATGAACAAACCTGGTCCCTACTTATGCTTCTAGGCAACAAAGACTCTTCAGAGGAAACTATAGAACTGCATAAATGTCATTAGACTTAGGAATGATTGAGCCCCCAGCAGACTGAAGCCATAGGTTCCAGCTTCTTTGAGAACCTATCACCTATTCCTGCTCCTATTATAATTTTCAGGCTCAAACTGCAGTTAGTAAGACTCGTGTGTCCATATATACTCAAACAAAATTAGTAAAACGTAAGTCAATTTTGTTGCATTCTGAAGCCAATCTCATTTTCCATGTTTAAAACAACACATGAGTGTTTAAATATCTGTTGAAAGCCCCCTCACTGTAAACCTGCCTGTGGTTCTCACTTGCTTCTATTCACACTTGACATTTAACCCAATCAAAAGTGTTCCTACTCTCTGTGAACAAATTTCCTGAGATATTTTTTAAATGGCCCTCAACTTTGTTTAAGCCCTAATCTCTCCCTCTCAGTCTCTTTCAAGTTTTCCAATGTAACAGGATAATTTGAAGGGAACTCATTTGAGCTAACACAGTATTCCATACTCTCCCTGAAACTTTTCCCAGGGTCAGAGAGAAAAGACATCTCTCAGTTTTCAACGCCAGGGCCACTGCTCAAATTCTTAATCCTGCCCTTTTAACTCTTATGATGCTATCCTTCCTAGGATCTTACCTTTCTCTCCAATATTTTAGGCTTTCACTTGGTGATGAACAGTTTTGTCTTCATCTGTATGTAGGCCACCATGTCATCTCCCAAAACCTATCTTGGGTCTCCCATTCTTATCCAAACTCTCTATTTTTATCTGTAGTATACCTCATGATTTTATCACCATGCCCACTTTTCAGGTCCCTTTCTTTAGAATTCCCTTGTGATTGGAATTTTAGTAACTGTTATGGTTTATGTCTAGTTGTCCCCCCAAAGCCTCATGGAGTCACTGGGCGGGGACTTCTAGAGTTTGAGACTTGATCCATGATCCCTGGGATTATAGGCTTTAGTACTGATGGGATTATGGGTGGAAGTACTTCTGGGATTATGGGTGTAGCCTAGGGCAGGAGCTAAGGTGGAGAGCCTGAATGTAATATAGAGACAGAGAGACAGACTGGAGCTCTAGCTGTTGCTGCTGCTCTGCTGCCCTGATTGACTGGCTGCCTCTGCTGCCATTTTGTTGCTGTTCCACTGCCATGAACTGGATGCTCTCTGCCCTGCTCCACTCAGCCTTGGGCCAGCCGAATATGGACTGAAACCTCCACAAACTGTGAGCTAAATAAACCTTTCCTTCCTTCATTTTGAGTGTCGAGTATTTGTCCCAGCAACGAGCAAAAAGTAACTAAGACAGTAACCTCCTCTGAAAGATGTTCAGTGCAAATGTACCAAGCAACTTTTAATGAAATGTACCAGAATTTTCTCACTTTACTTCCAATACATTTTTTTTTTGCCTTATTTGATACATCTATGGGCTCAGAAAACTATTTCCGCCGGGTGTGGTGGCTCACACCTGTAATCCCAGCACTTGGGAGGCTGAGGCAGGAGGATTGATGCGAGTTTGAGACAAGCCTGGGCTACAAAAGTGAGCTCAGGACCAGCCTCAATTGCATAGCGAGACCCTGTCTGAAAAAGACAAAAAAACAACAAAAAACAAAACAAAAAAAAACACAACTATTTCCTTGTGGCCATTCAACAATAGCATTCCTCTTGCCATCCTTGACTATGGGAATTTATTCATACTATTTTTAGACTTTCACTTTTCTTTTGCTTCCTTAGTACTATATATTCCCTTGTCTTTCAGTGCTGAATTTTGTTAACTAACATTCTTCCTGGTCAGTCCCTACATTATTAAAACTCCAACAATTGATTTACTTGTCTTTAGTCTTTGTGCCATGGTTATTCCCATCTCTGTGCTTTCACTCATACAGCTTAGCCATAGGGAACACTTTGCTCTGTGATAATCTAAATACAGTGTATTCATGCTCCAAGAACACCTAGTGTCCAACATTATGCCTTTGCTAAGCATTGAAGGATATTTAAAGCCTTTGTATGAAGCCATATTAGATTTGTAGTTTTCTGACAAAACTGTACTTTCTGATAGTCTCTAGTTACCTTAAATATATAGTCCTTGTCCAATCAACTACCCCTCTGAAAATATGGATCTAAGTTATTACTACCAGATAGACTTGCAGTATGTTAGGCACAGAATTGCTTAATAAATTTGTTTAGTGGCTTAATCCCAAGTGAGTGTTATTTAAATGTCATAACTATATAAAACATTGATCCCTCCACTTCGAGTCAAACTGGAATTTAATGGGCTCATTAAAAGGTTATGGGAAGCATAATGACACTCAGTGAAAAAGAGAATGAACATGTAAACCAGACTACCTAGGGCTTTTAGACGTTTACTTAATATCTGTGTATCTCAGTATCTTTCTTTGAGAATATCAGAACATAACAGTACCTGCTGCCAGGAATCATTACAAAATTGAATGTATAACAATTTCTAGTTTGTAGAAATTGCTGCATAAATGTTGGCTATTACTACATGTTCATTACACATAGAATGTACCTCAGAGCTAAAACAACCTTCACTTTATAAGTGAAGAGCTGAAGAATCAAGATAAATAAGGATTAACTAAAAAACATATGACTAATTTAGGCACCAAGTCAAACCCCAAATTCTATTCAGTATTTGTTTTTTGTTGCTGTTCGTTTTTCTCCCTAAGGATTTCTGTATCTGAGCAGAGACTGTATTATAGAATCTTTGATTTATAAAGGACATCTGAGGCTCTTTAACTTTCCCATACAGGACCACAATTCCATGATGCTTTATCAGAAACTTTTCACCTTTGCCAACAGCTCCATTTCACAGATTTTTTAATCATTGAGGGCAGGGAGACAGTGTTACTAAGGAAACCTTCAGCAGGGCTCCCAAGTTAAGAAATATTTGAGGGACAGGAATGGATGCCAAAGTCATTCCCCTGAGTTCAGCTGACCACCAATATCAAAACCATTTTAATACCCACGTTTTGAAAAATAAGATTTCCTTTGCAGGGAAAATACCATCTGGAATACTCATTATAAAGCTGTGATTCAAGCCATCCCACACATACATGAATGTTTTGCAGATAGTATTCTTCCTGGTAAGCATTTGAAATTATGATTTGGATGAACTCTGAACAATACTCTTTAGCAGCCAGAAAAAGGCACAAGGGCCAAGTCCCCATACCAGGGACAATCTCAGAAGGTTTTGACTTTCTGTGTGGTTCTCTGGGACAGTACTAAGCCTGGTTTTGCAACCAAGCTATGGCAGGATATTAAAATTCAATCTAGCACATAGAGACTCTCAAGAGGAACTACAGCAAGAAAAGATTGCTATTAATTAGGTACAAATAAACCTGTGTGTAAGAACTTTCTCATGAGATGCACTAAAACTCTATTCTCTGCCTTAATTCAACACTAAGGGAAGAAATTTAATTTCTCCTTAATACAAACAAAATTATCATAGGAATATATAACAATATCAGTAAGGGAGCAGACCTCACTGAATAATTATGTGTCCTCGAAGAATATTCATCCATCACATTCCCAACCCCCATCCCTTCCTCCAAAAATGAGACAGAGAATATATATTCTCTGAATATGATGGTTTTAAATGCCTGAGTATAGTAGCAGACTCTGAGTTTATACCTCAAAACAGGGAGGTTCCATTACTTGAATCTGAAAGTTCAACTACAGCACCTTCTTTATGCTGAAGATAAAACAGATTCTTCCCACTAGTCCTATACAGGATTGTATTTCCTTTGTATTTCTTTAGCATTTTATTTACATCTCTAAACTTAGTCATAACAAATGATTTATTTTACTTACATGTGTATATATCTCCTTTGTGGACTCAGGAGGACACAATTCATATTTTAGCTGTCTACATTCTCCCAGAGCCTCCCAGTATCTCAGACATAATAGCTGCTCAGTTATTACGTAGATTTAACTGTAAACGTCTACAGCTATAAAGTATTATTAATGATTTTTAAATTTATTATATCTTTCCCTTCCCATTTCTAAGAACTCTTATTTTTTTGAAATAGGAAAGACTAGCAATTGGCATTGTAATTTAAACAACTATGTAAACAGTAAGAAAGTGCCTAGCAAATGCTTCCTGAACAGTTATTTTGCGAAAACTTGCAGATGTTTTATTTTGAGCTTTCAGTTGTTTGGGGGATACTCATCTATCTCAGTAGGACACAGAAAAGAGAACTTAGAGCACAACTGAAGGATCTCAGAAAGACTACTATTCGGTTTAAGAAGATGACTCAGTACACAAGTCCTAACTCCAGAAACCAGTAAATTTACCTGGTTCATGGCATTTCTAGACATAAACTGTAACACTGTGAATTCTTTTCTCATTTATTTCCAGTTTCATTGCACTATGGTCAGATAATATATATGGTATAATTTCTGTTTTCTTGCATATAATTAAGCATGACCTATGCTCTAGTAAATGCTCTATTTTGGAAAATGCCCCATGTGCAGCTGAAAAAAAATGTATATTCAGAAGTGGTGGGGTGGAACACTCTGTATATGTCCATTAAGTCCAGTTGTTTCAAGATCTGGTTCAGTTCTGCAACTTCTTTGTTAATTTTTTGTCTGCTGATCCTACCTTTTTGGGATAAGGGAGTCTTAAGGTCTCCTGTTAAGTTTGTGGTATTGGAGAGTAGATTTTTAATGTCCAGTAAGATTTTTCATCACTCCATGTGCGCTTCAACACAAATGCTACCATATTGTGCTGAAGAAGCAGCACACTAAGAAAAACAAAGAGGCTGCAGAGTAAACTTCTGGCAAAGAGAATGAAGGAAGCCAAAGAAAAACACCAAGAACAGATTGCCAAGAGAAGCAGG
>PVJA010050160.1:0-13400 GCA_004027025.1 Myocastor coypus | reverse complement strand
AAGAAAAAAAAAAAAAAAAAAAAAGAAGAAGAAGAAGAAGAAAGAAAGAAAGAAAGAGATCCCCCAGCCCTAATAGGTCTTGAAAAGAAAAAGAAAGAGGACCAGGGGCTGGGGAGATAGCTCCAAGGCACAAGTGCCTGCCTGGCAAATTCAAGGTAGTGAGTTCGAACCCTGGTCCCACAAAAAAAAAAAAAAAAAAAAAAGAGGACCAGGGGCTGGGGAGATAGCTCCAAGGCACAAGTGCCTGCCTGGCAAGTTTAAGGTCGTGAGTTTGAACCCTGGTCCCACAAAGAAAGAAAGAAAGAAAGACCAGCCAAGTATGGTGACACATGCCTGTAATTGCTACACTCTGCTAAAGTTGAAGCAGGCGGGCTGGAAGTTTAGGCCCAGCCTAGCAAGACTCTATCTCAAAATTAAAAAAAGGCTGGGGAATATGGGTCAGTGCAAAGGCTCTGCCTTTAATCTCTGGTCTGAACAAACAAACAAATCCAACCAAGGGCTAACCACAGAGATCTGGATGTGTGGGAGAGTAAGATTTCCATACTGTATTTTCATCCCTGTAACCTTTTGAAATATCTTCTAACTTAGTCATGGGATCCTGAATAGACTTTTGTTTTCAAAGCCTTCTGGCCAGAACCTCCCTGTGGGACCTTCCCTCCCCCATCCTACATATTTTGCTTCTGTTTCACCTCACCTAACCTTGTCCTTTTTCTGCTCCTGAAGGGGACAATCTCCTCTTCCCTCAGAAGGCTTCCTGGGTGGCAGGAGTCAATGCTAACCCCTGTGCCGGTTGCCTTGTCTTGGAGCTGGGGACGATTGGGTTAAGTCACGTCCAGGCCACAGCACCAGGGAGGAGGAGGGGCACAGTAGGCCACTGATGATCAGAGCAAGGTTGGGCCAGCCGGGCTGAAGCAGTGTAGGGGGCGAGGCAGGAGGCCAGCTCTACGCGGCTCCCAGGTGGAAGCTTGTAAATGTCAGTAGTGGGGGGGGGGCGGTGATCAGATCTGCAGTTGTGAAAAGCTGGTTCCAGTCTGTGGCTGCCCTCCCCTCAGAGGGCACAGGAAGACCCTTTGGGAGGGCGTGGACACCTGCCCATGAACACAAACTGTTACCTATTTATGCTTTTCCATGTCCTTTTGTGAATGTAGGCTTGTACCTTAGATAGACACTTGTTCTCTTGCTGTTTAATCTGACTCATCTCCTTTGTAAACAGTAAAGTAATTGAGGATGAAGAGTTACTTCCCACCCCCACCGCGCCACCCCCGCATGCTCTAGATCCCTATGATGTTGAACACGAGGATGTTTAGAACATGACTGTGTCACCTTTATTTATTTATTTTCTGTGTCACCTTTAGAAGTTCACACTAAGGTAACCTTTGGGCATGCCTTGAACCCACTATGTAGCCCACATTGGCCTTGAACCTGTGGTGAGCTCCTCACCTCAGCCTCCCAAGGGCTGGGATTGCAGGCACGTGCCACCACACCTGGCACATTATGAAGTTTTGCTGTGTTTTTATGATCCAACTCTTGGACAAAGGATCACACAATGCAGTGAAAAATCTAGATGTCTAAGCTTTTCCTACTCAGAGTGTGATCCATGGAGCCCCAGTTGCATGGCTGTCACCTAGTAACTTGTCAGAAAGGAAACCCTCAGCCCTACCCCAGGGTACTTTAATACCATCTGCAGGGGCTCCCCCCCCCCCATTAAATGTGAAGGAGCACCTGGGTTTATAAGCAGCTCCCTCTACACCTCTGGGAACACGCACCCCTGGGATAGTGAATCTCATAGGGTGTCCCATTCCCTCTGGTACAGCCATCTGTACCTACTGTTCCTCTTCCTGCCAGGTGAGAAATTTCTGAAGGCAGGGACTGAACCTTAGGCACAGCTCTGGATCTCTCCAATGTAATCAAGCACCTGGACAAGAAGCAGGAACCCTGGCTTCCCTTCTATTTGGGCTTCAGGGCAGCAGGTGTTAGGCCTTTGGTAAAGGACTTTCCACAGGGGGCTGCATACTACCTGCTGAAAAGCTGAAGATGGCAGAGGCTTCTTTCTGCTCACAGGCTATTTCTGGCTTCCCCTTCAGAAGACACGCACGTGACAGATGGGAGGGAGGAGATGGTGCCCAGTGAGGAGCAGAACTTAGACTGCTGTTATTCCAATAGATCACCCTGTGTGTGAACCAAGGCTGACGAAAACTCATTGGCCTCTGCAGCTGTCCCAGGAGACAGCGGTGGTGCTGCTCCCATTTTTACGGGTGAGGAAATAAATGGCTTTGTAACTTGCCTAAGCTCCCAGAAATTCACAGGCTCCTGCCTTCGGCTTGGGGTCAGGCTGCTGGCGAGGGGACTGGGTGGGCAGCTCCAGCCAGGGCCTCTTCTAGGGTTCAGGATCCTCCAAAAGACTGCGGAAGCCTGGGGCACTGCTGTAGCCTCACTTAGAAAGCCCGCGTCCTAAAAGGGTTGCCTCCCTGCCTAGAGGGACTGGGTCTCACCGGCCCCTGCAGACAGTTTTGAATAGGGAATAGCATAGTCAGGGACATAACAAGGAAGGAGGAAGGCGGGCTTCATGGTGTGGAGATTGTCTCTGCCCAAGAGAAGCCATGGGCCTGTTCCGCATGTGTATGGCTTAAGAGTATGAGATTTGTGTTGATTGGTTTTCTTCATTTTTTAATTTAATTTTATTTTTTATGTACTTAGCACAGGGTCTACAGGGTCTCAGTACACAGCTGAAACTCATAGTGATCCTCCTGTTTTCAGCCTCCTAAGTGTTGGGATTACAGGTGCACGCCACCACGCCCAGTCTCAGTTGCAGTCTCAGCAAGCCCCGGGGGTGGGGCTGGTTTGATACACCATCCCTGCATCTGCCTAAGCTGTTTTTTGAGACAGGGTCTGCTATGCAGTTCAGGCTAGCCTTGAGCTCACTTTTGTAGCTCAGGCTGGTCTTGAACTCCCACCAATCCTCCTGCCTCAGCCTCCCTAGTGCTGGCATTACAGGCGTGCACCACCACGCCCGGCTCTAAGCTGTTTTCTTATATATATATATTTTAAATGTTTTATTTGTTTGTTTATTTTTTCTTGTTTCAGAACCCTTGTTTGTTTATTCACTCATTTTCATGGCTGGCTCAGCCCACCCCGAGGGCAGGGCTGGCGCAGCAGGTGGTGCCGGGGATCGAACCATGGTCCCTGAAGCCGCCCAAGCTTCCCCAAGCAGGTGCTTTAGACCACTGAGCCATCCTGCCTGGCCCTGTTTTCTTCTTTAAAAAACACAGTCTTGTTCTGTTGTCGAGGGTGCCCTCAAACTGCTGGGCGTGACCCCATAAGTAGCTGGAAATACCTACAGGTGTGTGCCACTGCACCTGCTTGGTGCTCTCTCTCCCTCTCTCTCTTTTCGGTGTTACTACGGGTTGAACTAAGGTGCTTCACCCCAAACTACACCCCCAGTCATTTTTTATTCTGAGACAGGGTCTCACTAAGTTGTTCACTTGAATTTATGAGGGTCTTGCCTCAGTCTTCCAGAATGCCAGAATTATTAACAGGCCTGTGCCACCATGCTCAGTGGTATTTTTCTGTTTGTTTTAAAATCTTTTATTTATGTATGTATTTGGTACAAGATCTCACTATGTAGCTTGGACTCCTGTAGTGATCCTCCTGTCTCAGCCTCCCCAGCACTGCGATTATAGGCGTGCGCCACTATGCCTGGTTTTTGTGGCCTGTAAAGTGCAGGGGTCGGCATGGCATGTGGTACCAGGGATCGAACCCAGGTCATTGCGCTCGCCAGGTAGGTGCTTAGATTGCCAAGCTATTTCCCTGGCCCTTGTTGTTTTTAAAAGATAGGATCTGGAGATGTAGTTAGTTCAGGCTGGCTTTGAACTCACTACTTAGCCGAGGCCAACCTTGAACTCGAGGCAGTAATTGCCTCAGCCTCCTGCGTGTTGGGATGAGAAGGGTGTGCTACCATGGTCAGCCTCCAGCAGTAGTTTTGCTTTCTTTTCTTTTCATGGTGGAAGGAATTAAACAAGGACCTGGGGCATACCCACAGCCCTCATCTGTTTTCTCTTTTGCTTTCTTCTCCGCTTGCTTTCTTGCAATGCTAGGAACTGAACCCAGGGCTTTGTGCAGGCCATTACTCTGCTCCTGAACTACACAGCCCCTGCCCTCAAGGCTGGGAGATTTGGATGAGAGGAAAGGGACTCAAAGCAAAGGCCAGGCAGCTCTCTGTCAAAGATGTGACACTTCAGCTCTGATGCTTCTACAAGAAGTTTATCGACAGATTTTAACATGGTATTCCGATTAGGCTTCTCTGTGAGCCTGTCACTCTGCATGATTGATTACTAATTGGCAAATGGATTCTCCTTCTGACCCCTACTGCTTCATTTCCGAAGGCAGGGGGCTTTCTCCATTTTCATCTTCACCTTTTCTCCAGATGAGGTGCTGTAGTGCCTCCTTCAGAGCTGGTCTGGTGGCTGGACTTGTCAGCAAAACTGCAAAACCAAAAAAAGGAACGGAACTTGAGAGATTTCCCTGTTATCCAGGGAGGCTGTGTGGGAAGAGGAAAAAGCCAGGTGGGGTCTGAAGCCACAGGTGCTACTGTCCAAATTCCAGAGCAGCTGTGATTGGCGGTAGGTCTTGGAACAGATCACTCATCCATAAAGCAAGATGGGCGGATGCTGGGGATGTAGCTCAGCAGCCTAAGTAAGTGCCTGCCTGGCAAGCACAAGGTCCCAAGTTTGATCCTCAAAACCAACCAACCAACCAAACAAATAAATAAATATAAAAATTAAAATTAAAAAAAAATGGGATGGGCATGATGGCACAATGGCCAACAGGAACATGGTAACAGCTGACAAGGATATAGCTTATGGGGCTGGGGAGACAGCTCTGTGGCACAAGTGCCTGCCTGGAAAGTGCAAGGTTGTGAATTCGAACCCCAGTCTCACCAAAAAAAAAAAAAAAAAAAAAAAAGGATATAGTTTAGTGGCATAAGTGCCTGCCTGGCAAGTGCAAGGTCCTGAGTTCTATTCCCAGTATATTAAAAAAAAAAAAAAAAAAAAAAAAAAGGCAGTGAGGGATGGGATGGGCTCCCAATTTATGGCTGAGAACATTTATTATTACCAATCACTTGGTTAGACTTCAGATCTCCCACATGGCAGTGGACACTCACTGTATATTGCTCAAAGTCACACAGCTGTCACCTCTAATGGGTCCTGCCCCTCCACCTGATAGGGGTCAGGGAGGAGGAGCTGGCACTGGAGGCCACAGGATGTCCTTTTCTCAACAATAACCATCACAAGAGCTCACCTTTCTTGGGCACCTACCTATCTGGTGGTGGCAGAGTTAACATGTTTTAAGTCCTTTCATCTTCACCTGGTCCCTAGGGGGGAGCATCACATGTTGCTTCCATTTTCACAGCTAAGGAGGCGGCTCCGAGAGCAGCTCTGTGACTTGCTCAAAATTTCATAATACTAGGAGATGACATACTCAAAATGGTCAGTATGGCTGTCCAACTTACAGACTGCACAAAAGAGCCTGGCCCGGGGCACATGCTGAGGCTGGGACTCCGCCCGTGCTCTGTGTGCCTTGTATCCTGGGACAAAGCTGTGTTGGCCCAGAAGAAGAGCAGAAGGGACAACTTTTTCTAATTTGACAAAGATGCCATAGGAGAGACCAGGGACCCTTGTGTATCCCCTCTCTAATCCACAGAACCGTTCTGTGGGCTCAATAGCAACACTCTGTTTTATTTATTTATTTATTTGTTTGTTTGTTTTGTGGACCTGGGGATTGAACTCAGGACCTTGCCTTGCCAGGCAGGCACTTGTGCCCCTGAGCTATTTCCCAGGCCTCAACATTCTGTTTTAGAGGTGAGGCAATCCAGGCCAACAGAGTGTCAGCTACGACACTTCATAAATGGTGAAGCTAGGATTTAAACTTGATGCCATGGGGGCTAGGTCCCATGCTCAAAACTGCTGTACTGACTCCACTTACGTTCCACAAGTAAATTAAAAATGCACAATCACCTGGCTTGGTGGTTCATTCATTTGTTGTCATTTTTAAATTTATTTTTTTAAAGACAGAGCCTTGCTATGTAGCCCAGACTGACCTCAAACTTAAAACTCTCCTGCCTCAGACTCTCAAATGCTGGGATTTCAAGCAAGCACTACCATGCCTGGCTGTTGTTTTGTTTTTGTTTTTTGGTCTTTTCGGGACAGGGTTTCACTATGTAGTTCAGCCTGGCCTCAAACTTGAAGCAATTCTCTTGCCTCAGCCTCCTGAGTGCTGGGGTTATGGGCATGTACCACCATACCTGGCTGTTTTTTGTTTTTGTTTTTCTTTAGTCAGGATCTTGCTATGTAGTCCAGGCTTGCCTTAAATTCTGTTTGTAGCCCAGGCTACATGATTCTCCTGCCTCAGCCTCTGGTATGCTGGGATTACAGGTGTATACCACCACCTCCCACAATCATTTGGCTTTTACTTTTTTTGTAGCACCAGGGATCGAACTCAGGACTTCACACTTGCCAGGCCAGTGCTTATGCCACTGAGCTATATCCCCAGCCTCCAGCTTTTAAAGACATGACAGGGGGGCAAGGAGATAGCTTAGTAGAATAAGCGCTTGCCTGGCAAGTGCAAGGTCCTGAGTTCAATCCCTGGTTCCACAAAAAAAAAAAAAAAAAAAAAAAAAAAAAAGACAGAGCCAGGCTTGGTGATTCATGCCTATAATCCCAGCACTTGGAAGGTTGAATCAGGAGGATTACTATGAGTTCGGAGACAAGCCTGCACTACAGAGTGAGTTCAAGGCCAGTCTTAAACTTGTACTGTAAGACCCTGTCTCAAAAGACTAAATAAATAAATAAATAAAAGCTATAACAGCTCTAACAAAAACTGAGTGAGGGCTATTGAAGCCCTTCACAAGAAAAAATCAATTCTCCCAGCCTGGACTCCAAACTATGATATTAGTCTTTTTTTTTTTTTTTTCCCCAGAACCAGGGATTGAACTCAGGACCTAGCACTTGCCAGGCAAGCACTTATTCTACTGAGCTGTCTCTTTGGCACTGTGATGTTAGTCTTGATTCTTCACTCTTTGGACAGCTCAGCCTTCTCCTCTGTATGGGGAGACTAATATTAGAAACACTGTTCGGCCGAGTGTGGTGGCGCACACCTGTAATCCCAGCACTCGGGAGGCTGAGGCAGGAGGATCGGTGCGAGTTCGAGACCAGCCTGGGCTACCAAAGTGAGCTCAAGGCCAGCCTGAACTGCATAGCGAGACCCTGTCTCAAAAAGACAAAAACAAACAAACAAAAACCACTGTTTTTTTTTTTTTTGTTTTGTTTTGTTTTAAACCCACTGTTTCTATTGTGCATATGCAGAAGCATGCAAAAGAATCCTCCCATCACAGTGGTCCCCACACCAGTGCTGGCATGAAGGTGCTACATCTCCCTTCTGCTCAGGGGGCAAGTGATAGGCTCAGGGTGGCCCAGATGTTACCAGTGCCCATCCAAGATGGCAGTGGCCGGGAACATTAACCACATGACCAGGTTGAAGAAGCACTTGGGGAGCCATCTCTGCTTGGCAACTAGAGCAGAGGCTGAATGTGAGCCTCTGCAAGAGTGGGGGCAGCCTAGGTCACAGGTCAGGGTGATGCAAGGCTGTCCTGTGGCTTCGGAGAGAAGGGATGCCAGGGAACACTGGGGAGAGGACCCTTTTATTGGACAGGACTCGGTCTCCCTGTCTCCTGCCCCTACCCATGACCAGGGTCAGGGGAAACATAGCTGTGGAAGCACTTTGTAGAGGTCTTGTCCACTGGCACAC
Source organism: Myocastor coypus (assembly GCA_004027025.1). Lineage (NCBI taxonomy): Eukaryota > Metazoa > Chordata > Mammalia > Rodentia > Myocastoridae > Myocastor > Myocastor coypus. The sequence continues at coordinate 5,597 of PVJA010050160.1, read as the reverse complement.
AGAGCTATTGTTCTCCCTTCCCCTATGGAAGTATATTGCCCAATCCGTGCTGCGGCTGGGTGCCTCTGCCAAGCCAGCACACTCAGGGGCTCCGTCCCTGTCTTCCCAACAACAGCCTGCTACTTGCCCAGCTCCCAGGCCCACCCTGTGCAGGCTGGCAAGCTCCCCAGGCAGGAGGCCCCTTCTGTGTCATGGGTAGACGACTCTTCATGTGGGCCAAGGTAGGGAGCGGGGAAAGACACAGAGAGGCATACAGACCTTCCAGCGGTGCCCGCACTCGTTGCATAAGACAAACGTAGTCATGGGCTCATCAGCACTGCGTGTCTGCATCTGAGAGGGAGGAGAACCACTTGTGAAGTCTCCCTCCTGCTCCAGCACCTGCCACGGCTCCCTCTGTCTTTTAGGAGTGGGTTCAAATTCCCAAAGCCAAGCCAGGTGTGGTGGCCCACTCCTGTAATCCCAGCGCTCAGGAGGCTGAGGCAGGAGAATCACTGCTGGGCTACAAAGTGAGCTCAAGGCCAGCCCCTACTGCAGAGCGAGGCCCTGTCTCAAAAAGACAGATCCCAGAGGTGGACGCGATGTTCCTGCCTCATCTGGCAATTCCTTTATCCTGACAGTTCCTACAGCATGCGCTGTACTGGGCACACCTCCTAGTCACAGCCACGTGAGCTTGGAGCATCCTTAGAAATCACCTCATTCACTGTCCCTATTATACTGCAGCAACCAATGTCCAGAAAGCAAAAGGAACCTGAAGATCCTTGGAACAAGTTATGTGCCCCACTCCCCGTTTTTCCTTTGTGGTCCTGGGGATTGAACTCAGGGTCTTCATACTGAGCTATATCCCTCTTCCTTTTTTTGTCTTTTTGAGACAGGGTCTCACTATGCAGTTCAGGCTGGCCCTGAACTCATTTTTGTAGCCCAAGCTAGTCTCGAGCTTGCACTGATCCTCCTGCTTCAGCCTCCCAAGTGTTGGGATTACAGGCATGTGCCACCACGCCCGGCCTGAGCAGAACACATTTATTGAGGGAAAGAAAGCTCCTGTCTTGAGCTGGGCGTGGTGGCTCACGCCTGGAATCCCAGAACTTGGGAGGCTGAGGCAGGAGGATTGGTGCAAGTTCAAGACCAGCCTGTGCTACAAAAGTGAGCTCAAGGCCAGCCTCAACTGCATAGCGAGACCCTGTCTCAAAAAGACAAAAAAAAAAAAAAAAAAAAGCTCCTGTCTGAAAAAGGGACAGGAGGGGGTTTCTGAGTGAGTGTCCCCCCTTATTCTCCTATTCCTTTTTTATTTCTTCAGATCAGGGGTTCAGACTAAGGTGTCCAAGCAGGACTTGAACTTGTTGTCCTCTCGCTTCAGCCTCCCAAGTGCTGGGATTACAGGTGTGTCTTCTAGTTTCCAATTCCCTCAACCTCATCATTATTCAGATGCAGGAACCGGGTTTCCCACTGGCAAGCCCTGGGCACTTCCAGATGGGATAGTTGCTGCTCTGATTCTTGAAGGCCAGCCCTGGTTGACATTTGGCTCTGCACGATGTCAGCTGTCACACTCTGCAGGGTGGGAGGGATCCTGGCCCAGTAAGCACATCCAGCAGGCAGCCCGGAGAACACTGTGACAGAGCCTTGTCGCCAGCCAGCAGTGACACCTCAGAAAGAGTGATGGGGGGCTTCCCTTGGGGAGGGGCACCTTTGTCCGAGAGCAGCTTGTTTCTGTGGAGGTAATAAACAGGAAGCCCATAGCTCCACATGGACAAGTGCTGCGGAGGCGGCGGGAGCCTGCAGACCCCTGGGAGTTCCTGAATGGCAATTCTCTACAGGAGCCTTTGGGGACCACAAGGCTGACGGTATTTCTGCTGTGGCCGAAGGGCACCAAGACAAGTGCTCTTGAGGGATCTTGCTTACTGAGCACAGAGAGGAAAGAACAACTAGACAACAGCTAGAACCCAAGTATGGCGCTCCCAGGTGACCTGGAAACAGGAGGCCATCCCTGATTTCTAGGAAGCGAGCCCTTTGCGACTTTCAGCAGCACCAAGGTCTGGGCAATTATCTTCTCCCTTGGGATGAGTGGCTACAGTGCTTAGGGTTCACTGTCCAACTGCGGGCAGAAAGGTTCAGATCCAGGTTCATTATTCCCCCCCTGCCTTTGTCCTTCTTTGTCACCTTGGGCAAAACTGCAGAGCTGCTCTGTCTACTCAGGCCTCAATTTCTTTGCGTTTATGATGAGGGAGCTGGGTTTCACATGGCTAAGCTCCCTTCCACCCATCAGTGCCTCCACTGAGCTCTGGGGCCTCTCACGCTCACTGCATGACAGGCTGGACCCATGGCCTGGGCCCATAGCCCCAAAGCTGGCTGATCCTACACTCCAGCTGTATCGGAGAAGCCCTGGGGCACCATAGTGGTGTCCTGCACCTTGCATTCTCTCCGCTCCCTGGAGCCCATTAGTCTTCTTTGTCCTGGGCCTTCCCACGCTTTCCTCTGCTCCCCTCTTCTGTGGCCTGGGGCCACCCCTACCTGGTTGTAGGTGCAGTTCTTCTTCTTGCACTTGCTGCACTGGAGGAGGTCCGTGGTGGTGCCACCCGTCTTGGCCATCTGGTGCTCACGGATGGCCTCCTGGGTCATGGCGTTCCTCAGCTCCCTCAGCTCATCACTGGCCATTTCCTGGACAGAAAGCAGTCTGGCTTTTAGGCCTTCGTGCCCTAGGGACTCTAATACTCCCTACCCCCAGTTTCTAGAGACCCTGGAGAGAGGAGGTAAGGGTATGCCAGGTGGAGTACAAGGAGCTGGAGGGAGGCCTGCACTCCTCGCTCTACCCTGGCTCTGAAAGCTGTCGTTAAAGAGACCCATTCCACCTGCTGAGGTTCTGGCTGCATGATGGTCAGCTGGGCGCCAACCAAGAGAAGTTGGGGACTAGCACTCGGTGTCATTTCTCCAGACCCACTGCTCACTCCACCTGCCGCAGCTGCAGCCTGCGCTGAACCTTCCCATGTGAGCTGACTGAACCACTGTCCACCTTATCTATGTGTCCCCCTATTCTTCTGGGTTGCGCCGGACCCCATGCCTATTCCAGTGGTGCCCACACCCTGCCCATCTGGGCTCACTAGAACCTTAGCTCAATTACCCATGACTTGTTGCACCACCCTCTCCCCAGCAGGTCCCTGAAGCTCCTGAGCTCTGACAACTAAGAGCTCACCGTGCACATGTTAATCACAAAGTATCCCTCATGGTGACTTTCCACAGAATCAACCTCTGGCTCCTACCTACTGCAGACCGGCAGTGCCTGCACTATCCAGGCCCCTTCTTTTCTTTCCATCCTGGCCATGGAATGCCCTGAGGGGCAGACAGAGTAAACAGTGTGGAGGGAGTTCCAGGCAAGGTTAAGTGATGGGCACTGAAGTCCTGGATGTGGAAATGAGGAGGCAGAACTGGGCACAGGGGCATAAGCCTGTAACCCCCACTACTTGGGAAGTTGAGACAGGAGGATTATATATTTGAACAATTTAGCAAGACCCTGTGTTATGGTTTATGTCTAGTTGTCCCCCCAAAGCCTCATGCAATCATGGGTGGGGATTTCTATAGATTGAGACTTGACTCATGAGTCACTGTGATTATGTGTTTTAATGCTGATGGGATTATGGTCTGAGTACTTCTGGGATTATGGGTATAGCCTAAGATGGATAGGCTGAGGTGGAGAGCCTGAATGTAATATAGAGACAGAGAGATAGACTAGGGCTGTTGCTCTTTGCTGCCCTGATTGGTTGGCTGCCTCTGTCACCATCTTGTTGCTGTTCCACCACCATGAACTGGATGCTCTCTGCTCTGTTCCACTCAGCCTTGGGCCAGCCGAACATGGACTAAAACCTCCACAAACTGTGAGCTAAATAAACCTTTCCGGGCCGGCAGGATGGCTCAGTGGCCTAAGGCACCTGCTTAGGAAAGATTAGGTGGCCATAGGGATCGCAGTTGGATCCCCAGCACCACATGCTGCGCCAGCCCTGCCCCCAGCGTAGGCTGAGCTGACCATAAAAAAAAAAAAAAAAAAAGCAGTTGTTTGGGGCCCGGAGGGATGGCTCAGTGGTCTAAAGCACCTGCTTGGGGAAGCTTGGGTGGCTTCAGGGACCATGGTTCAATCCCTGGCACCACATGGTACGCCGGCCCTCCGCTCAGGGTGGGCTGAGCCGGCCATAAAAATGAGTGAATAAAAACAAACAAAGGTTCTGAAACAAGAATAAAAATAATAAATAAAATAAAAAATTCTTAAAAAAAATAAATAAACCTTCCCTTCCTTCATTTTAGGTGTTGGGTATTTGTCCCAGCAATGAGAGAAAAGTAACTAAGACACATGCCCATACTACGGTCAGTCTGGAGCAGCGACCCCATGGCTGGAGCCTGGTATATCGTGGCCCTTAGCTGCACCATGCAGCCAGAGCTGGTAGTTCAGAGGTCTGTGCCCATGATGACTCCGCAGGTGCCAGGCTGTAGCAGGTGTCCTCTGTCTGCCTGCTGGGACACACGGAGCTGGGGACTCTTAGTGCTTACATTTTGTTTTTTTAATGTCTTCTTTGAGCCAGCCATAAGAGTAAATAAATGAACAAACAAAAGTTCTGAAACAAGAAAAAATAAAATTAAAAAATTAAAAATAAATAAACCACGACACTATCTTTCAGTTAAATTGCTTCTGCAAAAGGCATATAAGGAGTGCAAAATCCCTATGCCTAAGCTTTTATGGCTATTTACCTTTAAAAAAAATCTCAGAAATTATGGTACTTAAAGAGGCCTCTGAGAAAGAAGACATTGGTATCGTCCGTCAGCCTGTCCTCAGGAGTCCACCTTTCTCTCAGGGGGACATGGGTCTCTTCTACCTGTTGCCACCAGAGTCCTATGCCCCAGAAAGACCCAGTATCTTTTTTTTTTTTTCTGTCTTTTTGAGACAGGGTCTCATTATGCAGTTCAGGATGGCCTTGAGCTCACTTTTGTAGCCCAGGCTGGTCGCGAACTCACACTAATCCTCCTGCCTCAGCCTCCCGAGTGCTGGGATTACAGGTGTGCGCCACCACACCCGGCTAGACCCAGTATCATTTTTTTAAAATATATATGGCATAATACCAGTAAAAATTGAACATACAATGATGTATAGTAATAATAAACATATAGATGCATATACACTAATTAATTTTCCTTAACTATATCATTGATTAAAGAATGAATAGCTTAAGATTTTGAAAGCCATTGAATCTAATGATGCTAATTCTCTAAGTTTTGGGTTTTTTTTAGTTTCAATTTTTTATTGTTTAAATTTAACAATGGTTATATTACTTTTTTTTTTTTTTGTGGGACCAGGGTTCAAACTTATGACCTTGCACTTGCCCAGCAGGCACTTGTGCCTCGGAGCTATCTCCCCAGCCCCTATATTACATATTTTCATCATCAGATCAGTTTAGATTAATACATATAGGTATATAAGATTGATCAAACAATTAAACATTAACCCTTCTAAATCAACATTACTTTTTTTTTTCTTTTCCCCTTTCTTTTCTTTGAAAGTTGACATATTGCATATTGTCCTCACAATCGTTCTACAGAGTACAGTGTGTGGGCATGACCCA
>PVJA010050159.1:0-13415 GCA_004027025.1 Myocastor coypus | reverse complement strand
TAGGGGCAAAGAAAGAAACTAAATTTGTTTTCAAAATCTCAGCAAAACATATGGGGCTATACACACACACACACACACACACACACACACAGAACTGAATTTAGTTGAATTATTTTCTTTAACATGTTAGGGAAAACACGGTTTCACAGTCCTTCTGAAACCATCAAGGAAATGTCTTGAGACTACTTTGTGGTTTTCCTTTAAAGGCTCCTAGGAAGATGCTAGCCACATTGCAGTGACCTTGACAGTGATCTCAGCAGGGACTCCACGCTTTCCTGCTTTACTGCTTTACGTGCTGTATGTTCCCTTCTGCCCTTGCTCTCACACGTTTCCTAATCCAGGCACACTGCTTCTTCCTGGGAGAAGATCTGCCTCCCTGGCCACATACATCCTCCTCCACCCACCATTTACAGGAAAAGCCTGGTGGGCAGAGACTCGCCCTGAGGTGGGAGGGAGGTGTCACCTTCTAGCCCCAGGGTGTTTTCTTTGTGGTAAGTGAGCCCTCCAGCTGCCCATCTATAATCTGAGAGGTGTGCTGAGCAGAGTCAGTGGCCTGGGGTGAGGACAGACTGAACATGAGCCTATCTAGGTGGGTGGAGGAGCGAGCCAATCCCAGCCTCCTACCTCTGGCTACAGACCAAAACCACACTCTGAGAGCCTAGGGCTGAGTCCTGTGGTGTTTTAGGGAAGTGCAGCCTTGGGGCTTTCTTTTCTCTGTGGCCTCTGCCAAGATGGAGGTGATCCTTTAACATTTGTTGAATGGATGAATGTCACCTTGTTCCCTGTGGTAGGTATCGTTCTTGACAAAATCTGTTTTGTTATATAGACTCATCTGATTTCCTTTTCTCCCCCAGTACTGGAGAGTGAACCCCAGGCTTTCACACCTCTCCATTTTAAAAATTTATTTTTTAAAAAATTACTTTATTGAGCGCTAAAAAGAGTGAGAATGATAGGTTTTCCGTGGTGTCACAGCCGAGAAACAGGCAGAAGGAAAAATAGAAAAGGGCTTTATTCTCTTGGAGGACATGGAGAGAATTTGGGGAAGATAAGGAATTCTCTGAATTGGAACAAAGGGAGGCTGAGGCTTTTATGACCTTTTACTAAGGGTGAGATTTGAGGAGGATGTTTAGATTTACCTGAGGAGCTGATTGGGGCCTTCCTGGAGATGGCGGGACAAGTGGAAGGAAATTGTACCCTGGGCTGAGTAGGAGAAGAAGGGGGAGGTGGTCTTTGGGAAGATAAGCTGTTGTTTTAAGGGCTTCAGCCATATTAGATGACCACCATAATGATTCAGCAATTCATACTAGGGCCAGAATTTACCAAGAAGTAAAAGCATGGATACGACATGTATATGGTCATTTGTTCTAATATGTCAACAGCACTGGATTAAGAAATGGCTAGTGGAGAGGGAGAACATGCTTCTAGATATGTCTGGGTGGGCCATGGATATGTGGCCTGTGGTATTGCATTTGTCCCCATGGGGACTGGTGCTCTCCTCCACTTTAGGCTGCCATGCACTGAGAAGCTCTAGGTTTTTTTTTACAATGGAAAATGGAAATATACTTTTTTAAAGTTTCTAATACTAGGAAAAAATATCATACTATGTCTTTTTAAAAAATTTATTTATTTATTTATTTATTTTCTTGTTTCAGAACCTTTGTTTGTTTATTTACTCATTTTTATGGCCGGCTCAGCCCACCCCGAGGGCAGGGCTGGTGCAGCATGTGGTGCTGGGGATCGAACTGAGGTCCCTGAAGCTGCCCAAGCTTTCCCAAGCAGGCGCTTTAGACCACTGAGCCATCCCGCCGGGCCCCATACTATGTCTTATAAGTAGATTATAAGTCAAAGATACAGCATAAATCAGAAAACAAAAATTAAACAATACTCAGAAAGTTAATTAAATATTAATTAATTAAAAATTAAGGGGTCCAGCAGATGGCTCAGTGGTCTAAAGCACCTGCTTAGGAAAGCTTGGGTGGCTGCAGGGACCACGGTTTGATCCCTGGCACCACATGCTGCACCAGCCCTGCCCTCAGGGCAGGCTGAGCCGGCCATAAAAAATAAATAAACAAACAAACAAAAATTCTGAAACAAGAAAAAAAATTCTTTAAAAAAATGAAATTAAATATTTCAAAATAATTTTTCAAAATTAAATCATGAATCCAAGTAAGAGGTCAGGCTATTGTGTATCATATGTACAAATCTGTGCTCAATTCAGAGTACTCATGTAGTATTTCAATAGGTTAATATATACAGAAATATCAACTAAGACAAAGTTTTCATGATAGTAAAGAATTATTTTTTTTTCATGATAGTAAAGAATTATTTTTTTTTTTTTAATTTTTATTTTATTTTATTTTTCTTGTTTCAGAACCTTTATTTGTTTATTCACTCACTTTGTGGCCGGCTCAGCCCGCCCCGAGGGCAGGGCTGGCACAGCATGTGGTGCCGGGGATCGAACCGCGGTCCTTGAAGCTTTCCCAAGCAGGCGCTTTAGACCACTGAGCCATTCCACTGGGCCCCGATAGTAAAGAATTATTAAGAATAAAACATAACATAAAAACTGGAATAGTAAATATATGACCAGCACTTGCAACAGTTTGGGGATAGGATATCTCACAAAGTTCTAGTAGGTTGTGGGCTTGGACAGTGTCCATGACACTTGCTGGAGGCCGGGTATCACTTGTGGGACTGAGCTACTGCCCTTTCCTTGATATCCACCCTATAGACCCAGACAGAATCATAACCCATAGCATGCAGAAGATGTTCATTTGTAGAATATGCTGGTGGAAATATTTTGCTGCTCTATACAAAAGAATAATTGCAAGACTGCTGTTGTATACTTCTTTTTCTCTTGTGTTTGATCATTTGCCCTATTTGGTGGGTTCTTTCCATTCTCATTCATAGAGTTGTGGTCATTTTGATCCCTCTCTAGAATATCTTTTTGTCTGTGCAGGGTTGGCTTTGTCATCATAAAATTCTTTAGTTGTTCTTTATCCTGGAAGTATTTCACTTCTCCATCATACTTGAAAGAGAGTTTTGCAGGGTATATCAGTCTAGGTTGGTATTTGTTTTCTTGCAAGACTTGTAGTACTTTGCTCCATGATCTTCTGGACTTGATGGTTTGTAAAGAGAAATCTTCCATTATTCTGATGGGCTTTCCTTTAAATGTGATGTTTCTTTTCTCTAGCAGCTTTTAGTATACTGTTCCTATGCTGAATTTCTGGGATCTTAGTTACTTTTTGTCTGGGTGTGGTTTTAAATGAGTTGATGTTACTTGGCTTTCTATAGGCTTTGGTTACCTGAATGTCAAATTGTTTCCCCATATTTGGGAAGTTTTCTGCTATTGCTTCTGTCCATATTCCTTTTATATCATTTGTATTGACTCCTTTCTCACTGATGCCTATTAGTCTTATGTTGCTCATCTTTGCATCTTTTTGCAGATGCTGATTTATTTTTTCCTGCATCTTAGTTGTCTTTTTTTTTAAAATTTATTTTATTTTATTTATTTATTTTCTTGTTTCACAACCTTTGTTTGTTTATTCACTCATTTTTATGGCCGGCTCAGCCCGCCCCGAGGGCAGGGCTGGCGCAGCATGTGGTGCTGGGGATCGAACCGTGGTCCGTGAGTCTGCCCAAGCTTTCCCAAGCAGGGCTTTAGACCACTGAGCCATCCCGCCAGGCCCTTAGTTGTCTTTAAGAGATGTTTTCTTACCTTTTCCCTAGCTTCAATGGTGTCTTCAAGATCTGAAAGTCTATTTTCACTGTCATTGAAATGGTTTTGCCAGCTTGTGATTCAGGTATTAATTTCCTGTATAGCGCTTTGAATCTGCTTTATGCATTCTATTTCTTTCCTATGTTGCTCATTCAAGGATTCCATCATTTTTCTATTCTCCGCTAGTTTTTGCTCAGTGTCTTCTTTAGAAGCACTTAGTACTTTTTTCATTATGGTTATCATTTCTTTTTTTAACTTCAGAAATTATTTCCAGGGGCTGGGGAGATAGCTCCGAGGCACAAGTGCCTGCTGGGCAAGTGCAAGGTCGTGAGTTCGAACCCTGGTCCCACAAAAAAAAAAAAAAAAAAAGAAATTATTTCAATCTGATTTCCTCTATACCTTTCTGCAGTTGTTTCTTTACTTCAGATGCTATTATTTCAGGGATTTCAAGTGTGTGATTTCCAGCTGGGGAAATAGCTCAGTAGGATAAATGCTTGCCTGGCAAGCACAGGGGCCTGAGTTCAATCCCTGGTCAAACAAAAAAAAGTATGTGATTTCCAATTTCTACTATACTATTGTCTCCTGAATTTGTTCTGGGTAGACTCAGGGCCTGAGACTACATTTTGCTCCTTCTCTTTTTCATTTTGTATAGCACTGTCTTCTAACCTTTGGTATAGAGTTTTGGTAGAGTTCTTACCTTAGCACCAGGTCCAGATCTACCAAGTTCAAATTCGTCCAGGTTGCTGTTGTTTGGGTCTAGCTACTGTGCTCCACTTCTTCCTACTGCAGCCCTTGGAGGTGAACCTGTTGGGCCACTCTGATGAAATGTTCTGCTTCTGGATCAGCTGGGTGAGTCTTGCCTCTAGTCTCTCTGTAGGGCTCGAATTCTTTTTTCTTTCTTTTTCTTTTTTTTTTTTGGGGGGGGGACCGGGGTTTGAACTCAGGACCTTGCACTTGCCAGGCAGGCACTTATGCCATGGAGCTATCTCCCCAGCCCCTAGTCTCTCTGTAGGGAGTTCTGTAGTGAGCATGTCTGAGTGATGAAGTTCCACTCACATGCTAGGCCTAGGCTCTGGGTTGAATATGGATCCAGCAGGCCCTGGGTGGTCCCAATTACATACCAAGCCCAGGTGCTGTGTCAAATCAATCTATTTATTGATTAAATTGAATTGAATATTTTTGGTACTGGAGACTGAACTTAGGACCTTGTGCTTGCCAGACAGACTCTTGCTGCTGAGCTATCTCCCCAGCCCTATTTATTGTGAGACAAGATCTTGCTATATTGTCCAGAGTGGACTCAAATTTTCCATCCTGCCTCAGCTTTTCAAAGTGCTGGAATTACTGAAGAGCTACCACACCTGGCTCTTTACTCTTGAAGTAATTCAGGCCATTTTATTGATTTGTTCAAGCCCAGAATAGGCAACTTAGCAAAACCCTCCCTCAAAATAAAAAGTAATATTAAACAGACTAAAGATGTAGCTTGGTGCAATACACATGACCATCTCTACCCCCTCAAAAAAAAAAAAAAAAAAGAATTCAAATATAGTTATTTAAGCTATTTATCCTTCTTGGTTCTACACTCCTCTGGAATAAAATGAAATAATGATGTCAAAGTAGCAACTAATATCCAGTTGGTGGATTGTGAAACTTTTCTTGGAAAAAATGATACCTCACACCCAAAAGGTAAATGTTATCATAGCTCAGGTAAGCTGCATTCTTGGAAAGGCCCCTTGGAACAGTTTATCCTGGTGTTGACCCTGGTTTTGGCTACATGAACCTCATTCATTCTTATTTCTCACCTATACCCCTTCCTGGCTACAATTCCTCTTCCCTGAACTAGACCAGTAGGAGTCAAGGGTGTTCCCTCAAAAGTACAAAGCAAAAAAAAAGAAAAGTCTAACCCATATCCAAAGAAAGTGACTCATAGACTTCTAATAGAACAGGCTAAATGACCACAAGGAAAAACATAGCCAATAGTAGATCAAAATAATCATTTGGTCATTTTATGCTGCATCTACATCTAAAGATGTAGCTTGGTGCAATACACATGACCATCTCTACCCCCTCAAAAAAAAAAATTAGATCCAGCATAAATCCAGACTTTGTGAATTTTTAAGTGAATGAATACATCATGCATGTATGTTTTGATTCAACTATTTGATATGCCTATTGAAAATTTTTCTTTCTTTCTTTCTTTCTTTCTTTCTTTCTTTCTTTTTTGCGGGACTGGGGTTTGAACTTACAACCTTGCATTTTCCAGGCAGGCACTTCTGCCACAGAGCTATCTCCCCAGCCCCTGAAAATGTTTCTATAAAAACTATCCCACAGCACACTGCTGCTGTCAACCTAGCAGATGTATCAACCCAGCTCTTCATCTTGTCATTCACTACCTTGCTCAAAAGTTGTATAAGAAGATAAATCTCAGATACCCAGCATACCTTCAAGGATGTCCACATCTGAGCTCCATCCTGCCCGCTAGTCTTGGCCTTCTTTCTGTACTGTTTTTCTACCGAAACCTGTTCTTGGGCAATACTGGTTTTCTCAGTGTCCCAAGAACATATTGTACCCTATGTCCTCTGACCTTTCATTAAGATAATAGTCTCATCTTTGTGCCTGCAAACCAACTAACATACTAGATATGACTCCCAGTGGAAATCTTTCTCTTTACTTTAATACAAATAATGGCTTTTTGCAGAAATGCAAGTTTCTTGACATTGTTAGGAAACATCAGTAGTTACAGTGGTTTAGTATTATGTACTGAAGATAGTAATAAGGATATTTGGAGTCATATGAACTTATTTACATGCTATCCTTTAACAGGTGTTATGGGATTTAGATTACCATAAGCTTATCCCTACAATATACTAAAATATAAAATCAAGTGCTCAGTGTTTCAGAAATGACCATTGTACAGTAGGTAGAAAAGCATTTTAATCTGTGATGAGAGTTTATTTTATAAGGTAACTTTGTGTATCTGACTACAGCAGGTTCTCTGTGGGTGTGTTCATTTGATTACATTGTTCAGCTATTGGAAACCTGCACCTGTTGTACACAAAGCAATGGGCTTATAAAGGCTGTACAAAGGTGCATTCATACATTCTTTTCACAGGTTTTCATCGAACGCTTTGGATGGCATAGGGGCTGCTGAGTACCAGATATGCGTGGATGCACAGTGGCTCTCTGCCTCTCTCAACATTACTTGTGAAAACAGGATTAAGACCTGTGATGGAGCTACGCCCTAAAGACTGTGTCAATTATCTAATGCAGTGCTGAGGCGGAGTCATGACCACATCACTTTAGTGGTGTGGCAACAGCTGTTAATTTCTCATATGTCTGCAGTAGTTTCCTGTATGGTTCTATTGATTTGGGTTGGGTTTAGTGTCTGGGGTCGGGGCTTCTGGCTAACCTAGGATGTCCTCAGTCAGGACACACTTGGCTATTCAGAATTCATGTGCCCCTCACCCAGCAGGCAGGTTCTCATAGCAGTGGTTTGGACTCCAGAAACAGAGCAAGCCCAACTGCCTGGGTGAGTTTTGAGCTACTGTTTAAAAATATCCCAGTGGTCAAAGCTAGTTTCACGGCCAAGGCCAGAGTCAGGGTCACACAGTGTGTGGCACGGGTACAGAGATGGGAGAATTAGGATCTGGCATAGGCACTGAACACGCAGACCAGCAGTGCCTAACCTGGCCTCTGGAGGGAAAGGACGATTTCCTAGGATCCTGAAAGAGATACAAGTTAACTGGACCAGAAAGAGAGAAGGTGCTTCACACAGAGAACCCCATCTGGGGCCTGGCAGGATGGCTCAGTGGTCTAAACCGCCTGCTTAGGAAAGCTTGGGCGGTTTCATGGACCGCAGTTCGATCCCCAGCACCACATGCTGCGCCAGCCCTGCCCTGAGGGCACGCTAAGCCAGCCATAAAAATAAATATATAAACCAACAAAAGTTCTGAAACAAGAAAAAAATAAATAAATAAAATTAAAAAAAAAAAAAAAAAGAAAAAGAAAACCCCATCTGCACTGAGGACTTTGGTGACTGTCAGCAGCTGCGCAACTTTGCCTCCTGCCTCTCTGGAATGGAGATGTGAGTCTTCCATGGGCAGTAGCCCTTTTATGGCCGTAGGAAAATAGGTACAAGGTTAAACGTCTACAGAAAGATGGCGTCAAGGGCCATCACGGAGTCTCTGTACCGGTGCCGACTGTTTGGCGTCATGCTCTATGGACCAGGACCCAGGAACTCCTCCGACGTTCCCTGGAGAACCACTTATCCCCCAGCATCTGAGCTCCATCGCCACCTCCTCTCTTTCCCTCAATCAAAACCCACTCTTAGGCTAAGATGACTCCACACGTTCTGCACCAGTAGCAGAGGGGGTGGCATTATGAATGTTCAGTAGTTAGAGTTTTGACCACACCTTTCCCTTGGCTTCTGCACTGCCATTGCCAAGAGTAGAGACAGCACCTTCCTGACAGGGGCCTCACGCCTCCCTCTCCCCCAGGACTCGGGAGTTCAGCCGTCACTGCCTTAAGACCATCGTTTTAAGCTGGATGTGGTGGCGCATGCCTGTAATCCCAGCACTCGGGAGGCTGAGGCAGGAGGATCGGTGCGAGTTCGAGACCAGCCTGGGCTACGAAAGTGAGCTCAAGGCCAGCCTCAACTGCATAGCGAGACCCTGTCTCAAAAAGACAAAAAAAAAAAGACCATCGTTTTTTGTTTTGCCAGCCCTACTAGCAGTCCTACGTGGTTCTCAGCCTCCTGCATTTCATCCCAGTTAGCTGGGTAAGACCTGTTATCTGACCACGTTCCCGCTAGCGCCATCTCCAGGAACTCGTGAGTGAAAACAGCGAGATCCTTCTTTTTTTAGTCTCCTTCACCTTTTTGCTCTAAAAGAAAACCAGATCTCCTTTGAGAGCTCTGCTTTCTCGGCTGTTGTCTGTCCCCACCCTACAGGGGAACTGATGTCCTCCTTGGTCCTCGCTGCTACTCCCGCACCATGATGCCTCCCGCTTCCTAGAACTCCACAGCTCTGGCTCTAATTTTAGCCAGACTACTGCCCTGGTTGGAGTCAGATGGCCATTGTTATATCAGGCTATCAGGCAGGCAGGCAGGCAGGCAGGCAGGCAGGCAGACAGACAGACAGACTCTCCCCAAACCATCATGTCTCACTTTCAAAAGTTTCAAGAGCTTTTGACCGTCTCACTTTTTTTTAAAAAAATTACTTTATTTTATTTTTCTTGCTTCAGAACTTTTGTTTGTTTGTTTCTTTATTTATTTTTATGGCCAGCTCAGCCTTCCCTGAGGGCAGGGCTGGCACAGCATGTGGTGCTGGGGATCGAACTGCGGTCCCTGCAGCTGCCTAAGCTTTCCTAAGCAGGCGCTTTAGACCGCTGAGCCATCCTGCCGGGCCCCGACCATCTCACTTTCAAAAGCTTGATCTCCACCTGTGCTCAGCTCTTCATCCGCATCCTTGTTTCTCTTCTAACCCACCTTAGATTCCTCCGTGCACTATAATAATCGTTCTTTGAAAGGCTCGCTTAGCTCTTTGCCTTTCCATCACACTTCCTTGTAGTTTTCTGAAAAAGCACACACCTTTCTTAGATCAAACTCGTCACTCTCCCTGCTGAAATGTAGCTGGGAGAGTTGGCCAGGAAAAAAGATCACATCCCGCACTAACTGTTCTGTAAGTTTATGTCCCCACCGACTTGGCAAAGCCTTTTGGAGTCACCCATCAGCCCTGCGTACACTGCCCTAGCACTACCGCCAGCCCGCTCACAGATCCCCATGCCCCACCTGCTCCTCTCTCTTCAAGCTCCTCTCCTTCCCCACCCTCAGGCCTAGATGACAACCTTGTATCCTCATTCACTAAGCATAAGCAATGCGAAGAGAATCTCCAAAGCCCAGCACAGCACCTCAGTACTTTATCTGTGCTCCTCCACACTGCCTTCCCTCCAGGGCGTAAGGACAGACAGACTCTGCTCCTATCTTTTTTTTTTTTTTTTTTGTCTTTTTGAGACAGGGTCTCGCTATGCAGTTCAGGCTGGCTTTGAGCTCACTTTTGTAGCCCAGGCTGGTCTCGAACTCGCACTGATCCTCCTGTCTCAGCCTCCTGAGTGCTAGGATTACAGGTGTGAGCCACCACGCCCGGCTCCTCTGCTCCTATTTTGAATCACCTGCTCTCTGGTACACCTGACACCAATACTCAGTCGGCACACCTGATCCCGATATTCCAATAATCTCTTTCTCTCTCTCTCTCTCTCTCTCTCTCTCTCTCTCTCTCTCTCTCTCTCTCTGCCTCCCTCTTCCCTCCCCTCCCTCTTTCTCTCTCTGCCTCCCTCCCTCACCCTTCTTCCCTCCCTTACTCTCTCTCTCTCTCTCCCTTCCTCTCTCCCTCTTGCTCCCTCTCTCCCTCCCTCTCTCCCTTTCTCCCTCCCTCTTCCTCTCCCTCTCTCCCTCTTTCCCTCTCTCTCCCTCCCGCTCTCCCTCTCCCTCTCCCTCTCTCCCTCCCTCTCTTCCTCTCTCCCTGTCTCTCTCCCTCCCCCTCTCGCTCTCCCTCCCTCTCATTCTCCCTCTCTCTCCCTCCGTATCTCCCTCTCTCCCTCTTGCTCTCTCTCTCTCCCTTCCTTCCTCCCTCCCTCTCTTTCTCCCTCCTTCCCTCACCCTTCTTCCCTCCCTCCCTCTTTCCCTTTCTCTCCCTCTCTCTCTTCCTACCTCCCTCTCTCCCTCTCTCTCCCTTCCTTTCCCTCCTTCCCTCTCTCTGTCTTCCTCTCCCTTTCCCTTCCTCCCTTTCTCCCTCTCCCCCTCTCTCCCTCCCTCTCTCCCTCTCTCCCTCCCCCCTCCCTCGCTCTCCGGCACGCATGTTCAATATGTCTTCTTTCCTGGAAAGTCTCCACAGCAGGTAACTCATGACTTCCTCAGGCTGGGGACAGAGTCAGCAATCTAAGTGCCTGCCTGGCAAGCATAAACTGGACGCGTCCAGAAGCTCCTGACTTCCACCCCAAAACCTGACTTTTCCCACTTCAGAAAATGGCAGCCATGTTTCCGAGTCAACCTCAACTTCTCTCTTACATCCCTACATCTGATCCACCAGTGAATTTTTACTTTACCCTGAAAATAGGTTTTAAACTGGGTGTGGCAGCACACACTTGTAATCATAACACTCTCAAAGTCGATGGCAGGAAGATCACACGTTGAAGCTCAGTATGGGCAACTTGGAGTCTTACCAAAACCCTTTCCCAAAATAAAAACTTCCCCTGACACCCCCATGCCACATGCTGCACCGGCCCCAGCCCCGGGCCCACCAAGCCGGACCCAGAGTCCGGGCATGATGGGGCACTGCTGTAATCCCAGCTCTGGGGAGGCTCAAAATAGGGGGATCACTGTGAGCCTGAGCTGTGTAGTGAGACCCTGTACAAATACATGTAAAAAATAACATAAGTAAATAATTAAAAATATAAAAACATTTAAAAGTCTGGGTACATAGCACAATGTGATTCCACCCCTAGCACCCAGTACATGTTTTTGTTTTTTTTTTTTGTCTTTTTGAGACAGGGTCTCGCTATGCAGTTGAGGCTGGTCCTGCGCTCACTTTTGTAGCCCAGGCTGGTCTCGAACTCGCACCAATCCTCCTGCCTCAGCCTCCCAAGTGCTGGGATTACAGGCGTGAGCCACCACGCCCGGCTCCAGTAAATGTTTTAATCGTATCTTAGGACCTACAGCCTCCTCTGTCACCACGCTGAGTCAATCCACCGTCATCTCTCACTTGGCCTCTAACTGATCTTCCCGGTGCTATTTTTGGTCCTCCTATGGTTTATTAACCTCATGTAGCCAAATAATCCCTTACGATGCAGATCACACCTGAGCTCAGCCTCCAAGAGTATCCGGCCTCGCCTTAAAGGGGGGCCAAGCTTATGAATAATGACCACTGCATTCCTACAGAGTTCATTTGCCTGGCCCATTGTGACCCCTCAGGGTAAGCTTTAACTAGTCACTCTGACTGCTTCCTGTGATCCCCCTTTAGCCTCTGTGTGCCTGCTCTTCCTTTTACTTGGAATGATTTTTCTTCAGACTTTTTCTTGGGGCTTTTCCTGGTTTCCTTCACCTTTTCACTCTAAATGATATTTCTCTTGAGCCCTCTACATTGGTCAGCTGGAACCAAATGCCCAATATTAGCAGAAAGGGGGAAAAGATTTTTATTTCTGGTTCATGGTTTTTGAGGGTTTGGTCCATAGTTCACTGGCTCCACGGCAGGAGCAGTAGTAGAGAGGCCTGGCAGGAAAAAGCATCTCTTATCTTCTATGATCCAGGAAGCAGACCAGGGAAGCAGTGCCAGCGAGAAAATGACCAGAAAAGAACCTAAGGTCATGCCTCCTAGATCCACCCAGATGCGCCCTAAATGGCTCACAGGCCAAACAAGTTGACAATCCAGTTGAACTGTCACACCCTCTACCTAAAAGTACAATCCACACCCCCAGTTGTCACAGCTCCATCTTTTTATTTTCCTCCACAGCCCTTAGCATAATCTGATAGGCTATAGGGTTTGTTTCTCCTCTGACCAATAGAATGTCAGCTTCAAAAAGGCAGAGAATTACATCTAGATTCATTCACTGGTTTTCAGTATCCAGAGCAGGTCTGGTGTATAGTAGGTACCCAATGAATATTCTCGGACTTTAGTGTCTACAATGAGCTCCACTGTGGGGTTCACATCAGGAAATGCTTAAAGATCACCCTAATTATCTGGTTGGGGCATGAGGACTAGACGAGATGAGCAAATACTCTGTTAAGGGAGTGATGGCAGAAATTTAATCAAGAAAAACTGAAAGTCTAAGAAAAAAGTGGCCATTCATATAAAGAGAAAGTGAACAGCCAAGGGGGGCAGTGCATGCCTGTGATACCAGAGGGTCAGGAGGCTGAAGCAGGAGGATCGCATGAATTTGAGGCCAGCCTGAACCACACACCAAGACTGTCTCAATAGATTGATAGATCAATAGAATAAGTAGATCAATAGATCAATTGATAGATAGACAGCAGGTGGGCAATCACGGTAGCTATTTAGGTACAGGATTCATGGGCATTAGTAATGAATGTGATCAGGTTACCACTTGAGTGGCACACTGCTATTTGCCCCCACATCTCACCCCCGGAGACTGCTGCCCTCAGCAATCATGGATCTTCTCAAACAGTCTCTAACAATTTTTCGAAGCCTAGAGTTACAACTCTAGGACTTGAATCCAGACAGGACAACTGCAGGCTATAGCAATGTCAAGCACTTGGTCAACCAAAGATAGGCAAGGATTCTTGGGCTCTACTAGGAAATCAGGGAGCTCTCATTGCCCACTTTACCATCCTTGCTGCCACAGTGATGATGCTGGGGCACACGTGCCCCAGCGGGCTGCTTGTTAGCATTGTTTAATAGCATGGAAAGCTCTATAAGTTTCACCATCACTTATGTTAAAAGAACTCAACAAGAATGTAAGTTAACAGACCGACAATTGGAGAATAAGAAGGGGTATAAGGATAGCCAATATTTTGGCCCTACCCCTTCAAGGTCAATAAAGACCCAGGATATAAGAGAACCTGTGCTGTAATATCCTATAACTCAGAGGTGTCCCAAATTTCCTGGTCAAGGAGATTATGGGACCTCAGAGGAAAGGGATGAATGAACTGCAGTGCGTCTAAGGAGAGTCACCCAGAGAAAAACATTCTCTC
>PVJA010050158.1:0-13368 GCA_004027025.1 Myocastor coypus | reverse complement strand
TTCCAAAAAAAAAAAAAAAAAAAAAAAAAAAAAAGAAAGAAATGAAATCCAACAATATGCTGCATACAAGAAACACACTTATCTCAACAGGAAATTCAGAGACTAAAAGTCAAAGGATTCAAAACAATTATTCATGCCAAAAGAAATAAGATATAAGCAGTGGTAGCCATTTTGGTTGCTGACAATATCAACTTCAAAGCAAAAATCATTGAACGAGATAAAGAAGGTCACTACTTACTTGTTCAAGAAAAACTGCAAGAGGAAGAAATAACAATTATAAATGTATATGTACCCAATGTAGGAACACCCACCCATATTAAAGAAATTTTAAGAGATTAAAAATCAAAATAAGGACCTGGCAGGATGGCTCAGCGGTCTAAAGCGCCTGCTTGGGAAAGCTTGGGCTGCTTCAAGGACCACAGTTTGATCCCAGGCACCACATGCTGCGCCAGCCCTGCCCTCGGGGTGAGCTAAGCCAGCCATAAAAATAGAACAAACAAAGGTTCTGAAACAAGAAAAAAAATAAATAAAATAAAAAATTATTTAAAAAAAATTAAAAATCAAAATAAGAATGATGCAATTATAGTGGGGGATTTAACATGCCACTGTCTCGAAGAAATAGACCAAACAGGCAAAAATAGACCAAACAGGCAAAAACAATACATCAGCAAATTAATAACAGAGCTAAGTGAACCTGGTGAAGATAGCAATTTCATAGATCTTTACACAGTATTTCACCCAGCAGCAACAAAATAAACATTATTCTTAGCTGCATATGAGACATTCTCCTAAATATTCAATATACTAACACACAGAACATGCTTAAGTAATTACAAAGGAATTGAAATTATCCCATGCATACTATCTGGCCAAAGTGCAATGAAATTAGAAATTATTGACCAAAAAAGGTACAAAACCACCATAAACACATGTTAATTGGGTAACAACCAGTTGGTCACAGATGAAATTAAAGAAATTAAAACATAATTGCAATGAAATTAAAATACAGACACAACTTACAAAAATTTATACCAGTAAATTCACACAATAGGAAAACATAACAAGCCCAAAAAAGTGATCTTATGGTGCACCTCAGGCTCCTGGGAAAAAAACGAGCAAGTCAAGCACAAAAGCCGAAGAAGGCAAGAAATTATAGAGATTACAGTACTAATTAATGCAATGGAGACAAAGAAAAAAAAATACAAAGAATAAATGAGTCAAAAAGTTGGTTCTTTGAAAGAATATATAAGTTTAAGGGCCAACAGGATAGCTCTGCAGTATGAAGTGCTTGCATAGGCAAGCTTAGGCAAGCACAGGGACCATGATTCGAGCCCCAGCACCACCCCCATGCCAACCATCCCTAGGGCTCACTGAGCTGGCCAAAGTCTAGGCTTAGTGATGTATGCTTGTAATCCCAGTGCTCAGGAGGCTAAAAACAGGAGGATCACCACAAGTCCAAGCAGCGTAGTGAGACCTGAAACAACCAAATACATTAACAAGATAAATAAAATAAAATAAAAATGATAAATCTCCTACCCAACAAATTTTTTAAAAAGGAAAGGAAAAATATTCAAATTTATGCAATAAGAAATTAAAAAGACAAAATCACTGTAGAGCCTAAAGAAATTCAGATCATCAATACCTACTTTCAACATCTTTACTCTCACAGAATGGAAAACACAGAGGCCATAGACAGTTTCCTAGATACATATAAAAAATGAAAACTGAGTCAAGAAGATATACACAGGGGGCCAGGGAGATAGCTCAGTGCCTTAAGCACCTGCCTAACAAGCATAATGTCCTGAGTTTGATCTGTGGAACATTACATATATATATATATATATATATATATATATATATATATATATATATATATATATTCTGAATAACCCAATAATGGGGAACAAAAATGAAAATATAATACAAAAACCTACCAACAATAGTAAGCCCAGATCCCAATGCGTTCATAGCAAGGAAAGGTCTACAGGGTGTTCAGGATCTCACTACTAGCTAGGACTCATAGTGTTCCACTTTATTACAGCCTCACAAGAGCTGAGATTACAGGCATGTGCCACCATGCCCAGTCTCAATTTCCATCTCAGTGCATCCCGGTGGCGAAGTCAGCCCCCAGCCCCTGCACCTGCTTGCAGGTGCTTTAATTTGCTGAGTTATTTGGCTGGCCCTCTACAAGCAATTTAGAGAAGATTTTATGCCAACTTTTCCCAAACTCTTCAATGGAATTGAGAGGGAAGTAGTTCTACCCAACTTATCATAAAGGCAAATATTAGTCTGATTCGTAAACAGAGAAAGATTCAGCTAAACAAAAGAACTACAAGCCAATCTCTCTGATGAATACAGATGCAAAAATGTTCAATAAAATACTAGCAAGCTGAATGCAACAAGTGATCGAGAATATTATAAATCAAGACTAACTGAGATTTATCCCAGGAATGCAGAGATGCATCAACATATGGAAATCAGTCAAGAAAAAATACACATGATCATCTTAATAGATGCAGAAAAAACTTCACAAACTCCAACACTCATTCATGTTTAAAAAAAAACCTACAGAGAATCAGAATACATGTTCTATATCTAGACATGATAAAAGTCATCTATGAGAAATCAACATCCAATATTATATTAAATGGGCAAAAACTTAAGGCCTTCACGTGAAAACCAGGAACACGATAAGCATGTTCAGTGTCTCCACTCCTATTCAATATAGTTCTGAAAACATTAGCCAGAGCAATTAGAGAAGAGATAGAAAAAAATTGAATAAATATTAGAAAACAAGAAGTGAAATTATCAGTATTTGCACGTGAGATGATACTGTATATATAAGAGTCCCAAAACTCCACCAAGAGTCTTGAGGATTTAATCGCAAAATTCAGTAATGTAGCAAGATGCAAAATTGACACCCAAAGATCAGAGTGTTTTTGTACACAATGAATGTATTGAGAGAGAAATTAGGGAAACCACACCTTTCACAGTGACATCCGAATAAATGAAATACTTAGGAATCAATCTCATAAAGGATGCAAAATATACATACAGTACTCTCAGCAAAGAGACTGAAGAGAATTTGAGAAAGTAGAAAGCTATTCCTTGTTCCTGCATAGGAAGAATAAACATTGTGAAACTGTCCAAACTCCCAAAAGTCTTATACAGACTCAACACAATACTGATTAAAATACCATTAGCATACCTCACAGAGCTCAAGAAAACTTTCCTCAAATTCATTGGGAACCACAAGGGACCAAGAATATCAAGAGCAATCCTGGAAAACAAAGGAAAGACAGGAGGTATCACAATCCCTGACCTGAAATTATACTATAAAGCTACTATGATAAAATCAGCATGGTACTAGCAAGAGACAGAGCTCAGGACCAGCAGGACAGATTAGAAGATGTAGACACACCTGCAAGCACACTCAGCCACCTTATTTTTTATAAAAGGGTCAAACAGATTCACTGGAAGAAACATAGCCTCTTTAATTAATGGTGCTGGAAAAAAAAATGGTTTTTGACATGCCAAAAAGTAAAACTAGACCCTTGCCTATCACCATGCACAAAGCTACAGTCAAAATGGTCCAAAGATTTAAATATCAAGACAGAAACACTAAACATTCTGGAGGACAATCTTAGGTTGAAATCTTAAAGACATAGAGATAGGTAGAGAGTTCTTGAACTAAAACCAAACTTCACAGGAAATACCTCAAAGAATCAACAACTGGGATCTCATCTTTTTTAAAAGTTTCTGCACTTCAAAACAAATTCCCAGCATAGTAAAGACAAAAACCAACAAACTGGGAAAAATTATAGCTAACTATCCCTCTGATAAAGGCCTTCTATCTAGAACATATAAAGAATTTTTTCGGGGGCTGGGGAAATAGCTCAGTAGAATAAATGTTTGCCTGGCAAGTTCAAGGGCTTGAGTTCAATCCCTGGTCACGGGAAAAATAAAAAAAGACCATAAAGAATTTTCAGAAATGAGGCATCTCAAATTCAAATTCAATGACCCAGTCCAAAAATGGGCATCTGAAATGAATGTACACTTTTCAGATGAAGAAATACAAATGGAAAGTGAATATATGAAAAAATGTTCAACATCATTGGTCATTCAAGAAATGCAAATTTAAACAACACTGAGATTCCATCTCACCCTAGAAAGAATAGCTAAAATCAAGAACTCAGCTGGGGAGATAGCTCAGTGGCATAAGTGCTTGCTTGACAAACACAAGGTCATGAGTTCAATCCCTGGTAATTAGAAAGAAAGAAAGAAAGAAAGAAAGAAAGAAAGAAAGAAAGAAAGAAAGAAAGAAAGAAAGAAAGAAAGAAAGAAAGGAAGGAAGGAAGGAAGGAAGGAAGGAAGGAAGGAAGGAAGGAAGGAAGGAAGGAAGGAAGGAAGGAACTCAGCCAATAACAAATACCGGAGGGATTGTGGGGAAAAAGGAACCCTTCACCACTACTGGTGGGAGAGCATATTGAGATAACCACTGTGTATATCAGTGTAGAGATTTCTTAAAATCTAGCATTGGAGGTCCAAGTCAGTGCAGCTATTCTCCTGTTGGGTATATTTCCAGAAGAACTGAAAACATCATAGCACAGAGATTTATATGCACCCATGTTTATAGCAGCACAAATTGTCATTGCTAAATCCTGTAAACAACACAGATGCACATCAGCTAAAGAATGGATAAAGAAGATGTGGAATTTTTACACAATCCACAATTATTCAGCTATAAAACAGGATAAATTTGAATCTTTTATTGGTAAACGGATGCAACTAGAAATCATACTCTTAAGTGCAATAGATCACACGGGCATGTGCAAATATTATATTGTCTCCTTAGTGCGAGAACCAGAAAGACAAAATGGAATCTGAGGTGTACAATAGATATTAGGAAGAGGGAATTAATTTATTCAAAGGGAAAGAGTTACTGAGTTGAGAAGGATACGCGAGGGAGTAGGGGAAAGAGATATGTAAGCAAAATCATTTGGACAATTGCACAGTGTATTCCTGCTGATTTATGGAAAGGAACAGACAATGCTTAATTTGTTTTGTTTCCTTTTTTCATTTTTTTCTTCTGTTTTCTCTTCATAATTTCTTATATATTTAATTTTGTCTTTTTTCTTCCAATTTTGCCTGCATATATATGGTAATATTAATATCTTGTTGGAAGACGATCCTATGCATTACAACAAATACTGTGAAATTCATATTATTTTGTTAGGTCAAATTTTGTATCACTTATAATTATTCTGTTTTAACACCATTTTGTACCATCTGACATATATATATTTGTATATAATATTTAATATATATTAATATAAATATATATTAAACTAGAAAGTACTTTCTGTGACAAACAGCACCTTAATAATTCATGACCACCATGGGCCCGGCGGGGTGGCTCAGTGGTCTAAAGTGCCTGCTTAGGAAAGCTTGGGCGGCTGCAGGGACCACGGTTCGATCCCCTGCACCACATGCTGCACCAGCCCTGCCCTCAGGGTAGGCTGAGCCGGCCATAAAAATAAATACATAGGAGCTGGGGAGATGGCTCCGAGGCACAAGTGCCTGCTGGGCAAGTGCAAGGTCGTGAGTTTGAACCCTGGTCCCACAATAAATAAATAAATAAATAAATAAATAAATAAATAAATAGACAAACAAAAGTTCTGAAACAAAAATAAATAAATAAAATTTTAAAATTTCTTTAAAAAATAATAATAATAATTCATGACCACCAAACCAACATCGAAGAAAGTTCTCAAAGAAATGTTAGATAGAGACAATGAGGTCAACATCACCAAAGAACCCAAAGAAATGAATATATTAAGCAAAGTGAGTAGTTAAGCAAAAGGGAAAGATGAAGGAACCCAGAATGAAAACATAATACAATGTCTAAAATTAGTCAATATTTTTTAGTAACAACTCTTAATAAAGCTGGTCATCACTCTCTAAACACACACCACATTGGCTGATTAGAGCAAAAAACAGCCCCTCCCCGTGAAAGGATACAAAATGATACCCCACCCAACAAGAGCCTAAAACCAGGCAAAGGTGGCTGTTCTGTTTTCACTCAAAGCAGACTCCATACAAATTTGTCAGATGGTACAAAGTATGTCATATAGTGATAAAAGGAATAATTTTAACCACATTCCCAAAAAAATCATTTAAAAATATTCAGTATGATCAAGTTAGATTATTCCCAGCAATGTAAGGAAAGGTCAACATACATAAATCAACAAATATAATAACAAAATTGCACGCAAATCAATAGGCAAAGGATTAAAAAGTCACACCTTACCCAGGAAAGACCTTGTGAGCAAATAGACCATGAAACAACAGGAAGCCACTAAAAGGGCCTTGCTTTCCTCAGGAAATGGGACAAATGGCCATAAAAAATATGACTGGACATATAATCTACCCAGCACCAGAAGATCCAGCATTATCAGCACAGTTGTGCTGACCATTCTTCAATCTTCGACCCTAAACATTTCATTCAGATTCCTTGAAATTATGACTCTATTCCCAAGCCGTACATAAACTCAGTTTCTCCCTTCACCAACCACTGATATCATTCATGATCTCAACCTCTTTGAACCTATACAGTTAAATCCATTATTTTTGCGCTCACCATGGAGTTACTAAAGGACTGTTACTAATATATTGTTGCTTGGAACCTGGGATAGAGTAATCCTTCTTTAGAGAAGGTCTTACATCCTATCTCAAGCATTTTGCCCATGTAGGCCACTCCCGTGCTCCAGGTAGCTGCCACCCCTTCAAGTTGCTTCAGATCTCCTAAGATCTCCCAGCCCCCGCCCCCATGCCTTTAACATTCTCTGCACCTATAAGACCTTCTCACTCTCTCACTGCCATTGCTTCTTCTTGGTTCCAGATTCTCCCCTTGAGAATTGAGACAGAGAAAACTTTCCCTACTTTCTGTTTCTTTTCAATTCAGCACTGGTCAAGGATATTTCCTGGGAGACTGGACCTACTTGGCAATTGATCAATTGTGATCATGACTGCCTTGAACACTACTCATGCTCCGTTACAGCCTAATGTCCTCGACTCAAGATATACATTTAAGTTCCTCTTTTTTATATATATTATAGCAGGCTCAGCCTGCCCAGGGCAGGGGGTGGTGGCACCACATGTGGTTCCAGGGATTGAACCATGGTCCCTGCGGTTGCCTAAGCTTTCCTAAGCAAGCACTTTAGACCAGTGAGCCATCTCGATGGCCCCATGCAGTTCCTCTTGTTGTAATTATTTTGTGATGCCAGGTGTGACAAGTATCTCCCTCTGATCCCCACAGAGAATGTTCCTCATTCTAGTCCCATTCCTCTACTCTATCCTGTCTCTAAAAAAAATATAAAACCTCTTTGCCTCTACACAGATCTGCAGCCCAAGCATCTAATATTTTTCCACAACATCTTTTGTCCATAGTATAGACTAAACAACAGCTGAATCTTGCCAGAGAATGGAAATTTTGATTATATTATTGTATGTGACTTGGCCAGTTACCACTGGAAGCAGAGAAATAGTAAGAAATGGCTTATACCCGGGCATTCTATGTGCTATGGAATATGTCCACTTTCTGTATCTCATGCTTTTCTTCTGAAATCATTTTTATTTCCCTACTGGCTACACCTCCTCATGATGCATACTCCTCTCTGATAACACATCTTGCTGACATTGCTCACCTGCCATTGTCACCACTCCTTCCCCTCCTGCACAGCCTCCTAACCCTGCTGCTGTTCCTCTCCTCAGACAAGGCGTCCTGCTGACCCACAGCCATACTCTTCTGTCTATCCAGCACTTCCCTTTAATATAGTAATCCTCTGAATGCTATACCACACACTAGCCACCTCCTACCTAATCTGCACTGCAGTTTGACCCCCAAACCTTGCCACCAATCCCAATTTCCACTCCATGAAGTATCAGGAGGCTGCAATCTCCTGCCGCTAAGGGAATAGTTATGATGCATATTCTGTTCTCTTTGATAGACCTCTCCCAAACTATCCAGCATCTGCACTCCTTTTCCTCAGATCCTACGCAATGCATAAAAAAGTTCTGGTACCAATCCAGTCATATAACCTAACTTGTACTGACTTAAATGTGATGTTTAGCTCTGCTCTCACTTCAGTTGAGTGGGAACGAGCGATGTCTTTTCTGCAGTCCTAAGGAAATGAACACAGGCTGCTCCAATCTAACCTTCTAGCAAGAAATGAAGCTTTCCCTACAAAGACACTAATTAGAACTGTAGTGGTTGATACATTGTGTCAACTTGGCTGGATGCCTGGTGGTCGATACGTGTTATCAGTTTGGCTGCAATGCCTGGCTGTTTCACACTGTGAGGCTGCACAGACTTATCAGCCTCTAGATTGGACCCTTCAGCTTTGCATAGCAAATTCTTCTGCATTCTGTTGCAGACACCATGGCTGACCGTTAGATACTGTTAGCAACCGGTAGAAACCGGTGAAGACCAGTAGAGAACTGTAGGAATGGAACACTGCAGTGATTATAAAAGCCTTGGGAGTGCAACCTTCAGTTGGCAGTGTGCAGATGACCTCAGCACACTTCCCCATCTGGCTCTGGGACTGGCACATCTTGTGTTATACCTGTTCCTTGTATTATATCTGTTCCTCTAGTAAAACCCTGACTAGAATGGGAACTATCAGACAGAATCAGACAAACCAAGATCACATGGTTTCTTACCTTATAGAGAGAATTCACAGGGTAACCCATAAGACATTTAATTTTGATAAGTTCAAATAAACCACTCATAAGAGAGAGGGAAAATCTGGCTCAGTTTATCACTCACCTGGCTACTACCCTCAGGCAATTTACAATACTAGACCCAAAAAACCAGATGGATAATTTATCCTAAAGATGCATCTTATTACATAATCAGCACCAAATGTTCACAACAAACTACAAAAACTAGAGGCTGGCCCGCAAACTCCACAATGGAAACTCATTCAAACTAAAAACAGATAAAAATGCTCGACAGCAGCACACTTCTGAGTTGAAGATTTAGCCTCCACTGTAGGAAATTCTCAGACTGGATCCAAACTCTTACGCATGGCACTTCTAAGGCCTCCTTGCCTGAAGACAACTCTCTGTGGCTAACCTCCAAATGTCACTTGAACAGTCACTGCGATAGCAAAAGCCCATACCCTGAGATACAACCCTAAGCTATGTTCCTCCTGTGGGGATCCCTATCGGAATTCACATTGCCAATGCTGTCAGCCACCGCTGCTGGCTGTGGGCTATGGCCTCAAGGTCCCCTAACTGGCTCCTTCCCAGACTTTGTTGGTTTGACCACTGAGGAATGTCTCTTCCTAGAAGATTTAGAGACCACTCGGAACAGTTTTGTGCCCTCTTCCAAGTGCCACTCTGCCTTGGAGCTACCTGAATATGGACTGAAAGCTCCATAAAATGTGGCTTCCTTAATTTTGGTCATCTCACATTTTGTCTCAGTAATGAAAGTAACCAAGACATTAGCTGTATTACAGTCTTAATATTTTATGTATATACTTTTTTTCTTTTGCCTTCTTTCCTTTTCACTTGCCTCATCACATTTTCTCATTTTTTCTTTTTTAATAGAAAGATAGAAATAAAATAAAATATAACCTCAAATCAAAATAATAGGAGACCAACCAGAACAGAACTACAGCAAAAAAAAAAAAAAAGACTTGGTTAGGACCCTGCAGTTGAACTTACTGCACAATAGCTAGGTGGGAGGCCCAGAATACTCATCCAGAAGTAGACCATCTAGTCTGCACAGTGGATTCACTTCCATGGGCTGCAGAAGGAAGAAGCTAAGCACAACAGCCAAGCACAAGCCAGGCCCAGCTGCTCAAGTTCCAGTTCATTAGATTCTGTCCCAGTGAACTGAGACATACTGCTAGGCCCAGAGGCACCCACAACTAGGCCCAGGCCTATGGAAGCATCCTCTCCAGACAGAGGTGGAAGCAGATAACTGGCATGAACAAGTCTAATGGAAGTCTCCAGGTACATCTAGCGGAGGTGACCAGACACATTTTAGGGGAACAAATTTAAATACAAATTCCCAATTTGTTATCATCTTAGCTATACAGCCATAACATTTGCTCTTATGTTCTAAAATATAAACCCATTAGTTACAAAAGCTTCTCAGTTGTTAAATCTCGCTACCAATTATTAGTGTTTCTAATTACTACTGTTGATAGAAAACCATATCTGCCTTAACCATATGATCTTTCTCGTGTGATAATATTGGGAGGTACTTGGGTACTAACCTCACCAAAGCCCTACACTAAAGGACAGAGGACAGAAACCACTATCTCACTCTCAATCAATAGAGAGAGCAAAATATCAGGACACACAAAAAACAAGAATCCCTGACACAGAAAAGACACCTAAAGAATAGTCTCTTTGCAGACAAGCTCTGATCACAGTGATATAGCTTACTACTAACAAACCCTCAAAAAAGAGTATCACAGAAATCAAAATAAAGAGTTTTTGGGCCTGGGAGATAGCTCTGTGAAATATGCTTGCCTGGCAGGCATAATATCCTGAGTTTGATCACTGGTACAGAAGAAAGAGAAAGAAAGAAAGAAAGAAAGAAAGAAAGAAAGAAAGAAAGAAAGAGAGTTTCCTCTGCAATATAAAATGCAAACAGATGGGGCAGAATACATTCCCAAGCCCAGAGTCCACGCAGAAAATACAGGAGACACTACCATAGAAAAATTTTTTAGAAAAATTAGAAGCCACAAAACTGAAATCTCTGAAATAATAACATCTAAAGAATAGAAACAATTGCAGAAGGCTTCAGAGGAAATCAGGTCAGAAATAATCTCCCAAGTAAAAAAATAAATAAATAAATGATAGCTGTAATGAAAGAATTACTAAGTGCTTCAAAAAAAAAAAAAAAAACACAATGATTTTTTAAAAAGAGAGGAGAATAGAAAAAATGATGGAAACCTTACATGACCAATATAGAAAAGAAATAGAATGCATGAAACAGATTCAAAGAGATATTCAGGAGATTAAAAATTAAATTAAAAGTTGGCAAAACCATCTGAAAGGAAGATAGACTTTCAGACCTTGAAGACACTGCAGCACCTAGTAAAAAGGTAAGGAAAGATCTCTTAAAAACAACTAGTGGGGGCTGGGGTGATAGCTCTGTGGCACAAGTGCCTGCCTGGCAAGTGCAAGGTTGTGAGTTTGAACCCCAGTCTCACAAAAAAAAAAAAAAAAAACTAGATCCAGGAAATAATAATTCAACAGCTGCAAGATGATACAAATATGAACAACATAAGACTAATAGGGATCAACGAGAAAAAAGGAGTCAACACAAATGCTATAAATAGAATATGGGCAGAAGTAATAGCAGAAAACTTCCCAAATATGGGCAACAATCTGGCATCCAGATAACTGATGCACATAGAACTCCAAATAATATTGATGTAATTGAAATTATTCCTACTGGGGTTTGATCTCCAATGTGCCATACTGACCTCAACCCCAGGGAGGCTGAGATGGCAATTGAGACAGGGCATGGTGGTGCCTGCCTATAATCCTAGCCCTTCAGAAGCTAAAAACAGAAGGACCACTATGAATCCAATCTGTGTAAGGAGACGATGTAGAGTCTGTACTAAATATATTAAAAACACACACATATACAGGCATATAATAATCAAGAGCCCACAAATTCAGCACAAGAACAGCATACTAAAAGCTGCTAGAGAAAAGAAACTGATCACATTTAAAGGAAAACCCAATGGAATAATGGCAAATTTTTCCTCAAAAAATCATCAAGTCAACTAGCGCATAGAGTGAAGTACTTTGACTCCTACAAGAAAACAAATTCCAATCAGACTGATATACCCTGCAAAACTCTCTTTCAAATTTACTGGAGAAAGCCGGGCGTGGTGGCGCATGCCTGTAATCCCAGCACTTGGGAGGCTGAGGCAGGAGAATCGCTGCGAGTTTGAGACCAGCCTGGGTTACAAAAGTGAGCTCAAGGCCAGCCTCAACTGCACAGTGAGACCCTGTTTCAAAAAGAAAAGAAAAAAAAATTTACTGGAGAAGTGAAAGGGCCAGAGGTATAGCTCAGTGGACTAAGTGCTTGCTTGCTTAGGGAAGTGTAGGGGCCAGGATTTGGTTCCTGGCACCACCTGCTGCACCAGCCCTGCTCTTCAGTGTGCTGAGCCAGTGGTGGAGTCCAGGCACAGTGGCACACACCTGTAATCCCAGCACTTGGGAGGTAAAGGCCGGAGGATCACTATGAGTCATTAGTGAAACCCTGTACAAAAAGCAAATCAAAAAATAAAAAGAAGAGAAATACTTCTATAACAATGACAACTAAAGAACTGAATGACAACCAAGCTAACTCTACATAGTGTGCTAAAAGATATTCTAGAAAAATATCAAAATGTTCACAACTAGGGGCTGGGGAGATAATTCCGTGGTGCAGGCAAGTGCAAGATCGTGAGTTCGAACCCCGGTACCGCAAAAAAAAAAAAAAAAAAAAAAAGACCACAACTACAAGAATGAAAATGGAAAGAAGTCACCAAGTAGGTTGAACAATTAAACATAGAGAAAAATAGGTAATCAACAACAGGAAAATAACATGAAAAGATAAGTCAATACATTTCAATTTTAAACATCAATGTAAATGGATTCAATTAATGAATTAAAAGAAATATATTGCCAGAATGGATTAAGAAGCAAAATCCAACAATATGCTGTATACAAGAAACACATTTGATGTATAAAGAAATCCATAGGCTGAAAATCAAAGGATTGGAAACAATATTACAGGACCTCAGAAAAAAGCAGGGTAGGAATACTATTTGCAGGCAATCTGAAC
The DNA here is from genome assembly GCA_004027025.1 of Myocastor coypus. Lineage (NCBI taxonomy): Eukaryota > Metazoa > Chordata > Mammalia > Rodentia > Myocastoridae > Myocastor > Myocastor coypus. Next base: position 506 of record PVJA010050158.1, on the reverse strand, counting down.
TTCAAACCAAAAATGATCAAATGAAATAGAGAAGACTACTATACACTGGACAGAGGAAAAATACAAGAGGAAATAGAAAACAATCATAAATATATATGCACTATTATAGTTTATGTCTAGTTGTCCCCCCAAAGCCTCATGCAATCATGGGGCAGGGACTTCTATAGATTGAGACTTGACTCATGAGTCACTTGGATTATGTATTTTAGTACTGATCTAGAGTTTGAGACTTGATCCATGATACCTGGGAGTATGTGTTTTAAGTACTTCTGGTATTATGGGTATAGCCTGAGGCGGAGAGCCTGAATGTAATATAGAGACAGAGAGACAGACTAGTGCTGTTGCTCTGCTGCCCTGTTTGGTTGGTTGCCTCTGTCGTGATTGTTGCTGTTCTGCCGCCATGAACTGGATGCGCTCTGCCCTGTTCCACTCAGCCTTGGGCCAGCTGAATATGGACTGAAATCTCCAGTAACTGTGAGCTAATAAACCTTTCCTTCCTTTATTTT
>PVJA010050157.1:0-13177 GCA_004027025.1 Myocastor coypus | reverse complement strand
TATTTGTCCCAGCAACGAGCAAAAAAGTAACTAAGACACATGGTATGTGTTTAGTCCACTGCTCAGCATACAGTGAAAACCAAACACTTATATAACAATAATGAGTAACCATGTACATTCGCTGAAGTGAACTGAAAACTTGGAATAAGCTGTTCCCAATCTATAAAACCTTCCAGTAAGAGAGGTAGCACACTGTAAGGGAATAGCCCTTTTCCCTAGAGCCTTCATACTACTTCTTTCTCAGTACCAAGCTTTTCCAGACTCTTTGCTATAGAAATATTTGAAAGCAACCCAGCAAAACCCATTAGTGATATCATGTCCACTCAAATGGAATCACAGCCCCCTTCTGGGACAATGGTGATTTGATCCCCTCAAACAGTATTTATTGAGCCACTACTGTCTGCATGCCAGGCATTGATCTGAATGCCATGGATGTAGCAGAGAAGAAAACAGATAACCCCCTGCCCTTACGGCAAATAATAATGTAAAAAGAGAAAGCCCTACTCTGTCCCATTTCTGACTGCAGGGTGGAAATGACTCATATAGACAGAGGAGACTCCAGTGCCAGAACCGGAGAGGCCATGCTGTGAATGGCCTTTGGAGACTCCGGCCATGCTACTTGCTTTTGATTTAAAGAAACACAAATGGTTCTTACCTACCTGGCTGACTGAGAATGGGTCTACTTATAAGCAAAGAGGTACACCTGATGAACTGTTTGGTCCTCTGCCCACCCCACCCCCTCATTCCTCTAGTCCCTCTGGCATGCAGACGTGACTCCAGGACACACTGTCCTGCAGGCACAGGGATATCTGAGGCCTGTGCTCTCAGCGGCCCCTACAGAACATGATGACTTGCAGGAGCTAGCTTTTCAGTCATCATTCCCTATAGGCCAGAGGCTGGTAGAGGAGCTGCAGTTCGGTGGCAAAGCCCATTTCCTCCAAGAAACACTAACTGGCCCATGACCTTGGCCTCATTATCTCAGCACTCTCCACCTGAGCTGCCTGGATCCTGGCCAGCCAGGGAAATTAGCTCAGACCCACAGGCCCCTGGGAGATGTGTAAGGCAAAAATAGATCAGAGAGAGCCAGAGAATCCTTGTGTAGGAGGGCTTGTGGAGGTCACCAGCTCTACAGATGGAGGGAGAGGCCAGGGAGGGAAAGAGGCCTGGCCAAGGTCACATTGCAGTCCCCACAGAGCTGGGTGAGCAAAGGGGCCCCCCAACTCCTAAAGGAGGTCCCTCAAATCCCTTCACCTGGGCTAACACAAGCAGCCAATGGACAATAAGAATCACAGGTCAAAGAACCATAGTCGTAGTCTATTTGTCGATTTTGCTTTTAGAAAAGAACATAGAAGTGTTTAAAATGGGCTGCGATACAGAAATCTGCTGTGAAGTTTTGAGTAGATAAAGATAATGTATTGACAGAGGATGCCATAAGGTAGCTGAAAGGAGACATACACTGTCTGAGTTTGAACCCCAGCTCTGGTCCATACCTGGGGGTCCTCAAACAGGTTACCTAACTTCCCTGTGTCTTGATTCCCTCTCTTCTAAATCAAAATTCATGATAGAGCCCTCTAGGAAGTGGGATGACACAGGGCTCATCCATGGAAAACACAGGAACTGCAGTGTGACCTTGGCCGCCCTCTTTCCCTCCCTGGCCTCCCCCCGCCACCCCAGTGCAGAACTGAATCAGCATTGATAGGGAAAGTTAATTCTACAGACAGAAATAAAAGAAAAGCAAAAACTCACCTGCTTCCCTGAGCTCCTTCTTCAAAAGAAATCAGTGTTCGCCATTCCCTGCAGATCCTTACAGAAAGCAACACATACATTCACCAGCATGGGTGTGCACACCCTCGTACAGATATGTCCATGGAGAAACGTTATTTTACTTTTTTAATTTTTATATGCTTAGTACAGGGTCTAGAGAGTCTACAGGGTCTCGCTACACCAATCTCACTCATAGTGATTCTCCTGTTTTCAGCCTTCCAAGTGCTGGGATTACAGGTGTGCGCCACCATACCCGGTCTCAATCACCGTCTCAGCGTGCACCACACATTAGGGATGAAACCCTGGCCGCTGCTCTCTGCCTAAGCAGGCACTTTAGTCCACTGAGCTATCTATTTGGCTGGCCCGGAAATGTCATTTTAAAGGTAGCTCTAAAGTCCAGCGGGATCATTCAGCTGACTAATTGGCTACTTAGGCAAGTGAGTGACTGGGGTTGGATCCTGGCACCACAGGCCACGCTGGCCACGCCCTGCGGTACCCTGAGCAAGTTACCAAGTCCAGGCATGGTACAGTTCTGTAGAGGCTGAAAGCAGGAGGATCACTACAAGTCTGAACTGTGTAGTACTTCGCCCCATTACCATTTTGGGGTATCCTTTTTCTTCTGGTTGCTTAGATACATCCCTCCTTTTTCAGTAGCTACACATGCACCATGCACTCATCCAGACCCCAAGGCTGGCCGGTTGCCACACAAGGGCCTCATCCTCTGTACTGAGATGGATGTTTTTGTGCTCATTGCACAAAAACAGGCTGTGAAACAGTTGGGACCTTGACAATCTGCCAAGCAAATTTATGCAAATGATTAATTTCTTTGATATATTAAATGTCATTTGCTTCAGCGTCTCTCATCCCCCTAGTAACTTGCTTGAGTAGTTTACTATTACGATCCCAACTGTAGTGAGACCAGAGGTGAAACTAGTGACCCCTGAGGTCATAGCACTGGTGGGATGTGCTGCATAGAACCTCCATCAGTGTGACCACTGCCTTGTCCTTATGCTCTGGGCTTTCTTCTGCAGGAGGTGATGAGCTCCCTCCCCCGACCTCGTCCCTGGTAAACCCTTTGGTCAGACCCTTCTCTGCCCCTAACTGCAGCTAATGCAGCAGGCCACTGTTCCAGGATTGGGCAAAAGTAAGGAGTCCCTCAGAGAAGCCTGGGTAATTTCAGCTCCAGAGCCAAGATGGAGACTTGTTGAGAAGATGGTTAGCAGTCCAGGTGGGTCTAGGCTTAGGCAAGAGCAGGCAGAAGAGGACTAGGTCCTCTGCTTAGAGCGCAGTCCTTGCCCAGCCTGATTACTGGACTCTTTTGGGAAGCAGCTCAATCCGCTAGCTGTCTGGAGTATCTGTGGAATAACTACAGAGTCACCATGGCTACCAAACCATCCTCCCTCTTTGATGTAGCTCCCATTCTTCACAGAAGTTCTTTTCTCCCTATGTCCTCAACCAGGACTCCCTCCTGCTTAGTCAAGCCTGTTGTTTTTGTGTTTGACATAGTATCAGCCTTGGCATTATGGTCACCTTCTATGAATTAGTCCCCCATCCTGTGGCTCACTGCCACAGGAGCCCTGTACCACAACCTACCCCAGACTGTGTCTCTAGCACAAGTTGATCTCTCGCTAGACTGCAGAGGCTGGGTACACACCCAAAGTGGGGGCAGGGGCTAAAGCTAGATCCCTGCCTCCCATCACAACAAAGTCAATTCCAGGTGTAGATGTAGAAGGAAACATTTTAAGACTTTTAGCTGGGGGTGGTGGTGCACACCTACAGTCTCAGCACTCAGGAAGCTGAGGCCAGAGGATTGCTACAAGTTCCAGGAAAACCTGGACCACAAAGTGGATTCAAGACCAACCTGAACTAAGTGGCTAAGGTCCTGTTTTGTTTTGTTTTGGGGGGGATAGAAAGACTTTTATGCCAGGCGTGGTGGTGCACGCCTATAATCCCAGCACTTGGGAGGCTGAGGCAGGAGGATTGGTGCGAGTTCGAGACCAGCCTGGGCTACAAAAGTGAGCTCAAGGCCAGCCTCAACTGCATAGCGAGACCCTGTCTCAAAAAGACAAAAAAAAAAAAAAAAGACTTTTATAAGAAAAAAGCATATATAACATCTCTATAACTTTGGGGCAAGGAAAGATTTCATTTTGAGACAGAGTTTTATTCTGCAGGTTAGGGTGCAAATTCACAGTGTAGCCCAGGCAGGCATTGAACTTGCAGCAATTTTCCTGCCTCAGCCTTCCAAATACTAATATTACAGGCATACACCACCCTACCAAGCTCAGGGAAAGATTTTTTAAGACAAAAGAAAAACACCCAAACCATTCAATGCTTAAAAGTTTGATAAATCTGATTGCATTAAAATTCATCAAAATAGGGCCTGGTGGGATGGCTCAGTGGTCTAAAGCGCCTGCTTGGGAAAGCTTGGGTGGCTTCAGGGACCACGGTTCGATCCCCTGCACCACATGCTGCGCCAGCCCTGCCCTCAGGGCAGGCTGAGCTGGCCATAAAAATAACCAAACAAACAAGAGTTCTGAAACAAGAAAAAAAAAATAAATAAATAAAATAAAATAAAATTCATCAAAATATATCATAAAGGGATGGGGAAAAAAAAAAGAAACTAAAACTGGGCAGAGACATTTTCAACACATAAATGACATATGATTAACAACAAGGACGTAGTATTTTTCAAATTGTTAAGGAAAAAACAAAGTAACTTGCAGAAAGGCATGGGTAGATGTTCAGAGGCAGAGACAAAAGACATCGTTAGAAAATGGCAAACGGTGAATAAAAGCACCAGACAACCCTGACCTCCCAGGCCTCCTCTCATAGCTGTCTGACCCTGAACTATGTTAGGGACCTAGAAAATGAATTATAGCAACAACAGTGAAGTCTGAGCGCTGGGCTGGTTTGAATAGGGAAGCTTATTCCACACCCTTCTCAACGCATCTGAGGAGTAGCAGGCTGGCCTACCCTGCGTGTCAGCCTGGCTGCTCCTGCTTTCCCTCAGCTCCTGATTTTTGCTGCCTGAACTTGAGCTTTCTGACTTTGTATCTTGGCCTTTGCTTTTTCCAAAAATACTTGCATTGTGAAAAACTGTCAGGGTTGCAAAAAATCTGAAAGAACATTACAGCTTAGCTGGGGACACCCTGGTCCTAGAATCAGTGGCTAGCATTTGTGCACATTTGTTTTGTCATTTTTATTGTTAATTTTTTATTACCACTTATATTTTTGCCCAGCCATGCAAAACATAGTTATTTTGCCTCTCTTCACATGTGTCGCCTACAAAGGTGGTCGTTCTCTTAGATACCTATATTGCTACAATATTTAATGGCTGTAGTATATGATATGTTTAGCATATATTATAGTTAATAGTATATACTTACAAGGTATCTTACTATATACTATTAGCATATAAAATATATGGTAACAAGATGTGGTATTTTCACAAAATGGAGTATTAATCAGCTATAAGGTATGATAAACTAGAATACTTCATATATAAATGGATATATCTTGAGCATATACTCATAAGTGACATAAACCAGACCTACATATGCAAATATCCTATAGTCTCCCTAGCATAAGGACTCCAAAGAAGAAATAAATAAATTTTGGGCGGTACCAGTAATCAATCTCAGGACCTGGGGTTTTCTGCATTCTCAACCCTATAATTTTTTTTTTAGAAGAGTGCCTTAAATACAAAATGCATTTGGAAGAGTTAAAAACTATTAATGTTTATTGAGAGAGTTAATGTTTAATTGTTTGATCAGTCTTAAGTACCTATGTCTGTTGATCTATACTGATTTGAAGATGAAAATATGTAATGCAACATTGTTAACTTTTTCTTGCTTTGAAATTCTGTACTATATGTACTCTTACTTGTTACTGTTTTTTTCTACCGTTTCTACTATTTTTACTCTTTAAAATAAAAATTTTTAAAAACTATATGCTAACATGCAGCATTTTGTACAATAATATTTTATAATGGTAGCATTAAATTCAGGAGATTTTATATTACATAATATCATCCAGCTGCTTGATTTAGCACCATAAAATACAGAACATGCTGCCAGTTGTGAATTTCAGATAAACAAAAACTGACTTTAATTTTAAATATGTGTCAAAAGTTGCATGGCACATCACGAGTTCCAGACCACCCCGGTCTACACAGTGAGTTCAAGGTCAGCCTGAATTGAATAGTGAGACCCCGTCTCAAAAACACAAAACAAAGCAAAAAGCTTGCGCGGCAGTGACTGGACTGCTCTTTCACTGGGCAGCCTCACATTATTTCCTACTGCAAAGTGCATAGTTGAGATCTGCCGACGAACCCGGGAGAGCAATCTGGCTCCCTGTCCGGGATCACGCATTGTGCTCAGCTGTGCAAATGGCATCAGCCCCTCACCTTTGCTGCCCTCCAGGGCTCCTGTCTAGGACTACAGAGACCCAGCTCTTCTGTCTCACATAATCCCAGCTAGGACAACTCAGGGATCACTCAGTATGGCAGCCAAGCACTTAGGGGAGATAGAGATGATGAGGAAAGAGGGTCCGGGGGTTCAGCAGCCTTAACTTTTCGCTAAGGAAGTTACTTGCAGGTTTACACTCCCCCCCCCCCACCCCCCGCAAAAAAATACGGCCATACTGCCCACACTGACTGTAAAGCCTACTTTCTACCTCTAGGGGGCCTCCCTGCTGAATAATTGTCATCCCTGCCCTTTCCAGGCCCTGGCTTTGTTGACACTCTTGGCGGGGCCTAAATTCACAGCAGCTACAAAAATCAGTCAGCAAACTACTCGCTCAGGTTGAATATGGGAGGGGAGCCTAACCATGCATGGAGAAAACGTGCCCTAGAGTACAGAGCGCAGTCATCACAGAGGAGTGACAGCCACAGTGTGAGCCTGGAGAAGCCTTCCATTGGAACTGTCCCTGGCCCTAAGGGGAAGAGCACGCTCCCTGCCATCAGAGGATGGTGCTTCCCTACAGTAGCCATAGCCACAGGAAAGTGAGCAGGGGCCATATTCCATTCGAGGGGGTCACTAGAGAGAGACACTGCCCCTCTCAGCCCATGTGGCAGCTATTTCTAGTGTAATCTTAAAGAACAGGCATATAGGCTAGAGGTATAGCTCAGTGGTAGAGCAACTGCCTAGCATGTGTGAGGCCCTCACACTAATCCCCAGATCATAAAAAAGGGGGTGGAGGAAAACACGGTATCGTCCTAGAATATGTGCATTTAATGAAGGGCAACCCATCTCAGAATACCACCAACAACCGCATACGTAGACAGAAAAACTGCTTTACCCAAGCTGGCAAAAATTAAGACATCTAACAATGCCTGCTGTTGACCAGAGTATAGAATGACAGCAAATTCCATATGTTGTTGACAGGAACAAAACTTGGTACATCCATTCTGGGAAATAATTTGGCACTACCTAATAAAATTGAAAGAGTGCCTACTCTATGACTACCAATCGTAGTTCTCACCTTAGAAAATACTTTCTTGTATACACAGAGAACATAGACTGATATGTTTATAGTGCAGTTATCCAGAAGAAAAATTGAATCAACATCCATAAACAACACAAGAGTAGGATGGAACATGAATATGTCTGTATGAATGCCTATTCATAAGCTAGGATAATATTGAGCAAGGTGAAGGATGATTAGGACTAATAGGAAACACACATATGAGCCTGAAGAGCACATGTGGCTGAACTATAATAGTATGAAAAAATGCTTTCAGCTTGGGTCTGGCATACAAGGATCTCAATGGGCAAACTGAACACATATTACTTAAGATAGGGACATGGATGACACCGCAACGAAGGAGGAATAAAGAATGACATATATAAAGTTGTAGGAGCTGAGGAGATAGCTCAGTGGAACAGTGCCTGCCCCAAAATGCAAAGTCCTGAGTTCGATTCCTGGTACCAAAAAAAGAAAGTTGCCATTATCCCTTGAGAGCAGAAAGGAATGCCAGCATGGTGGCCTACTAAGGTACTTAAATATATTAAATTAGCAGTGTATACATAGGCATTTATTGATTTTATTCTCTTTTTTTTCGATACTAGAGACTGAACTCATGGTTAGGCAAGTGCTGTACTAGTGAGCTATGCCCTCAGTCCTTGTATTATTCTTTAAGCTGTTTTTATGTATCATGTACACATACATGTCTACTCATCTCTGGGGAAAAAATCTTAAGACAAAAAAAGAGCTCATATCAGTAATCCCCATTAGGAGAAAACTATGTTTCTGTTGAGGAAAAGAAACCTACCCAACCCTCCTCCACACTTCAGGAGAGGAAGGCCTGACAGGGACACTTCGGGGTTTACCTACACTTGCTTTTCAGATCTACCCGTAGGAATCCTTCTGGCCATTAGATCTCCTTAATAGGCCCGGAAGTGAGATGAGTAAACTCATCTGCTGGTTTAGAACCAGCTGTCTCAGATGGCCCTGGAGGAAGGCAGGGGTGCGGTATGCAGCTGGACTAGACCTGGGCCAAGCCTTCCTGTGCCCAGGGAAATGCAATGCTCTCATACTGGACTCAGTTCTAGAGCCCGCATTCAGGAAGGCAGCGGGCTCGATGGAATCAAGTGGAATAGGATTTGGAGCCATTGGAAAGATACTACTTTAGCAGAAAGAGAAATGGAATGCAGGGCAGGAAAATGCACATTTGTGTATAATAAGCACACATGCGCATGTCACATTCTCCCATGCCACACAGCAGAGGCCTCAGCCCAACTGGTTAAACAATCGCCGAGGAGATCGCTTACATTGTAAAATTAGTTTTAAAGTAGGGCAGGTCCAGGTTGGTTAAGCCAGCAGCTCAATGTCATCTGGAGGGGACCCAGTTTCTTTCCTTTGGCTCTGCCATCTTCACCACCCACTTTGTCAACGTCTGTCCCTGTGAGCACAGAGCTGCAGAGATCTCCAGCAACCGTCATCCTCCCAGAACAATGGGCATGGCAAGACCTGGGCTTGCTGTCTCTTTTAACTGAGAAGCTATCGCGGGAGCACTGGCCATGGCAGTGCCTGGTCTCATGAGCAGAACCAGGGTTCCTGTCCTTTCCTAGGCCAGTCCTTGGAAACCACATCACTGTGAGTGACTTTGTCACTGTGGAAGACTTATGCTTGTCCCACAGGTAATTGGGTGTCACACAGCTGCTATATAGCAAATCACATCAAACTCAGTGGCTTCAACAACAGTGACTGACTCCTTCCTGTGATGTTATGGAATCCTGCAGCTGCACCAGGAAGAGCTTGGGCTGCGCTTGGTTAGAAGGCCAAAAAAGCCTGTCACCATGTCTGGGGCATTGGTGCTGGTGGTCTCGGGGAGACTCACTTCTCCATATGGCCTCTCTTCCCTCCTGGTGACTCATGCCCTAGGGCTCTCTCAGCTCCCCACACAGGACAACGTGCTCAGCATGAGGCAGCTGGGCTCCAGCAGACCACGGCAGAGCCTGCCAAACTTCTTAAGGGTCAGACCTGGAATGGGCACAGTGACACATTTGTGGCATTTAACACATTTGTTGCTTTCAGTTGCTCCAGTCAAGGGGCATGACCTGTTTTGGGGGTGCAAATACAGGTGTTGCTTTTGGTTGGGAGGAGCAGCAGGCACCAGAAGGAGGGAGGGAGAGTCTTTCTTGGTGAGTGTACCCGGTGACTGCACCGTGCCATCCCTCCCAGAGCCCCCCAAGCCAAGAGAGGCAGTACAATGCAGACACAAAGGGTTACTGCTGCATTTCTTTCTTTCCTCTACCAGGACTCAAACTCAAGACTTTGTGCTTGCCAGTCAGGCACTTGTGCCATTAGGCTATATCCCCAGGCCTGGGCCCTTACTTCTTAAAGCACCCTTATTCATTCTGCATATTTTTTTAAATAATTTTTTTATTTTATTATTATTTTTTTTTTTCTTGTTTCAGAACCCCTGTTTGTTTATTCACTCATCTTTATGGCTGCCTCAGCCCGCCCCGAGGGCAGGGCTGACGCAGCATGTGGCGCCGGGGATCGAACTGCGGTCCCTGAAGCTGCCCAAGCTTCCCCAAGCAGGTGCTTTAGACCACTGAGCCATCCTGCCGGGCCCCTCATTCTGCATGTTACAAATGAGCACAGTATACCTGTCATCTTCCCTAAGTATTTATAGAAGTCGAGAAATTGTTGCCTCCAGGAAGGGAGGAGACCAGAAGGCGGGGAAGCAAGTATGGGAGAAAGATTTGGTTTCCATTTCACAAACTTTAGAATTCTGTAATGTGAGGCCAGGAGTAGTGGCACACACCTGTAATCCCAGCACTTGGGAGGCTGAGGCAGGAGGATCAGTGTGAGTTCGAGACTAGCCTGGGCTACAAAAGTGAGCCCAAAGCCAGCCTGCACTGCATAGAAAGACCCTGTCTCAAAAAGGCCAAAAAAGAAAAAAAAAAACAAAAAACTTTTTTTAACTGACCTAGCTAAGGTCACTCAGTACCATGAGACAGAGACAAAACTCAAACTCAGATCTGCAGCCACAGTGCCTAAGCTCTGTTCCCAGTATCATGACTGATTACATAAATCTGCTGATTTAACCCAAATCAATCCACTTGGGCACAGCTGAAACATAAAAGAGGTAGCCGACATCCAAGGGAAGACACAGATGCTGCATCAGCCTCACAGAAGTGACATTCTCCGGCACCTGCTGGGACTTGAGCTGCTTTCAAAGGCAGCAAAATCTAGAAGGTCAGAGCCCGGGAAGACTCCTCAGAGAGACTCCCTGAGCCAGTAGGAGGGTCACCATCTCTGGGGCAAAACAATCTGGGTCCCAGCCAACTACCAGCGTGACCTTGGTGAGGTCACTCAGCTTCTCTGACCTTTGGTGTTTTTTGGCATCGTCTTGAGTCTAGCAGGTTCCTCAAGGGTGCAGCATCAGCTCGTGAGAAGCCCTTGGGACCTCAGCCAGCTTGCTGGAGGCTGGTGGCAGGTGGCTGACCCTCTCTGGCCTGTAACAGAGCACAAGAGCGAGGCCGGGCCCTGTGCAGACGCAGGCGCTGTGGAGCACTGACCTTGGGCAGACCTTTTCCCCTCACTGGGTTGAGAAATGAGTGGGCTGAGCAGGTCCCCTCTGGGGTTCTTCCCAACCTGGCACTCCAGGATCCAACTGGGCTTTGAGGCTATTACACTGTTCTCTCCTCTCCTCTAGTGTCATCTTGAACTCAGTGAGGGGAGGGACTCTGGCTCAGGGACTTGAACAGAGGGCTGGGTGACAGCTGCAGAGCTGGGCAGGGGGTGTCTGGCACCGTTGTCTCCTCCAGCCCCTCTTCGGTGCCCCCCCTTTCCTGCCGGAGTTTGTGCAATCTGGATCAGCCTCCTGTGGGTCTGTTGCAGGAATGCTGGTAACTGAAGATTCTCAACAGTGAACCTGGCTCCAAAAACCACCCCCACACAGATTCCAGGCCAAAGCAATTTCCCAACCTGGCAGGAAGCTGCCTGCCTGGCAAGAATGGGAGGGCAGCTTGGACTCAGAGAAGGTTCCACAGGCTTTCCATCATGCCAGGGGCCCTGACCCATCTCCCTCCTCTGGCCTTGCCCTACCTCCCCTCCCTTTCAAATCTTTTCTTTCTCTGGCTCCCAGCCACTGAGAGAGGGAAAATTCTGTTCCCTGAACCCTTGCCTGGCTCCTCCTCCAGCATCTCTGCCCCCTCAGCACCACCTCCTTGGTAGGTACCTTCCTGGGTTCTGCATGCTCACCTTTCCCCCTGAAGCTTGGGGTTTATCCTAAGTAGTGATGATAATGGTCATAACTGATTAGTAAATAGCTGCCCTGTTCCTGCAGTGCCTCATCTCCTTCCAGCCACACTCCAGCAGCCTCATTAGATTCCCTGGGTCACAGCAGGGAGCTACGGCCTGAAGAAACCAAAGGTTTAGAGCCTGGCAGGATGGCTCAGTGGTTTAAAGTGCCTGCTTAGGAAGGCTTTGGCGGCTACAGGGACCTCGGTTCAATCCCCGGAACCACATGCTGCGCCAGCCCTGCCCTTGTGGTGTGCTGAGCCGGCCATAAAAATGAATGAATAAACAAAAGTTCTGAAACAAGAAGAAAAATAAATAAAATAAACAATTCCTTTTTTTTTTTTTTTTTTTCTTTTGGTCTTTTTGAGACAGGGTCTCATTATGCAGTTCAGGCTGACCTTGAGATCACTTTTGTAGCCCAGGTTGGTATTGAATTTGCACAGATCCGCCTGCCTCAGCCTCCCGAGTGCTGGGATTACAGGCATGTGCCACCATGCCCAGCTTAAACAAAAAAATTCTTTAAAAAATAAAAGGGGGAGGGACCTGGCAGGATGGCTCAGTGGTCTAAAGCGCCTGCTTAGGAAAGCTTGGGCAGCTGCAGGGACCACGGTTCGATACCTGGCACCACATGCTGCACCAGCCCTGCCCTCAGGGCAAGCTGAGCCGGCCATAAAAATAGACAAACAAACAAACAAAAGTTCTGAAACAAGAAAAATAAAAAATAAATAAATAAAATAAAATAAAAATTCAAAAAAAAAAAAAAAGAAGGCACACACACAAAGCAGTGATCAACAATTCAATTTTATTCTAACTTAAATATGTGTGGCATAAATAATTTCATAGTTTATGAAGAAAATAACAAGTACAAAACATCACAGAGACATTTTCTTAGAAGATTGGGACTGGGGTTCATAAGAGATCATTTGCAGCAGAGAGAAAACAAAGTGTTACTGTCCAGGGAACTCTGCGAAATAATTACGGAACATACTGGTGAGCTGTTAGGTGAACGGATAGGCGCAGACCTACTATAACAGGAAGACAAAAAGATGTCATCTGTACCTTATAAGGACAGGAAAACAAGACATGCATACTCTCAGCTCTACTTGTGCATGGAACATGTAGTTGTCATGCATCAACACTGCCTTGGGCGTGCCAGTTGAAGCAAAGCTTATTTCCGTGGTGCGTTTTGTTCATGGTTACACTATATTTCACACGGGCTCTTTTGATGTTTTCTTTCAGGTTTTGGAAGCAAGTAGACAGCTGATGTGAAAATACTGACGTCTATTCTAGGCCCTCAATACATATCTGATATTGTATTTTATTGACATCTTCCTTCCCTGCTAAGTGGATATTGTACAATCTAGTGGGATGCTCCTGACGACACAGGAAGAGAAGAAACATGACAGACAAAAAAGACTGCCACGCAGGAAAGCAAAGCTAAGCGCATGTGCTCCAAGTGTAGGTAACCAGATGCACAGAACATGCAGTTGTCATGTGTGGAGACTGCCTTGGGCATGACAGTTCTTTATTTTAATGGTAGAGTTCTTTTGGTATTGTCATTGTCATTCAGATAGGAATTTCTTTCTAACAGTTGCCTTTTAGGTTTTATAAGGAAGTACACAGCTGATGTAAACAGGTTGATGTTTATTCTGAACACAAT
>PVJA010050156.1:0-13380 GCA_004027025.1 Myocastor coypus | reverse complement strand
CTTTTTTTTTTTTTTTTTTTGTCTTTTTGAGACAGGGTCTCGCTGTATAGTTCTGGCTGGCCTTGAGCTCACTTTTGTGGCCCAGGCTGGTCTCGAACTCACACCGATCCTCCTGCCTCAGCCTCCGGAGTGCTGGGATTACAGGCGTGAGCCACCACGCCCGGCTTAATTTATCTTTTTTTCTTGTTTCAGAACCTTTGTTTGTTTATTCGCTCATCTTTATGGCGGGCTCAGCCCACCCCGAGGGCAGGGCTGGCGCAGCATGTGGTGCCGGGGATCGAACCGTGGTCCCTGAAACCGCCCAAGCTTCCCCAAGCAGGCGCTTTAGACCACTGAGCCATCCCACCGGGCCCTATGGCAAACCTTTTAAAGCTTTCAATGATAGCAACACCCCAATTTACCACCACTGTCCTAGTTGTTGATGCATCTCCTGAGAGCCACATACTGAATCAAAATTTTTTATTCTTTCTTTTTTTGTTTTCTTTTCCATGTCTTCTTCTTTGGAGGCTGTGAATTAAAACCTGGGACTCATGCATCCTGGGCAAATGCTTTACTATTGATCTACATTCCTAGCCCAGAATATGCATTTTAACAGAATCCATGAACAATTCCTGTGTGCATAAAACTTGAGAATCACTAGTCCATTCCTTTTGCATTTCCTTGTTCTCCCTGTAGTATCTGCTGGATTGTGCCTGATAAGCTCACCAGCAAGCAGCCAAGGAGGAGCTTATATTCTTTTTTTTTTTTTTTTTTTTTTTTTGGTCTTTTTGAGACAGGGTCTCGCTATGCAGTTCAGGCTGGCCTTGAGCTCACTTTTGTAGCCCAGGCTGGTCTCAGAATTGCACCAATCCTCCTGCCTCAGCCTCCCAAGTGCTGGGATTACAGGTGTGAGCCACCACGCCTGGCAGGAGCTTACATTCTTAAATTTTGGCCATCCTTAAAACTGGTCCTAGCCAGGCATGGTGGTGCACACCTGTAATCCCAGCACTCAAAAAGACAAAAAGTCTTGCTTCCCTATATTGGAAATGCACCCAGCACCATAGGTATGCCTATTACACCCCCAGTGTGTTGAGCCACCCAACGAGACTGGGCACGGTGGTACACACCTATAATCCCATCACTGAGGAAGCCAAAGACAGGATCACTGAGTCTGATCTGCATAGTGAGACCCTGTACCAAATACATTTTAAAAAAAGAAGAAGGAGAATGCAGTGGGTGAAACAGGTCTTCCCCTGGAGCAGTTCAGTGTCAAGACATGAGTCATCCAATGCAGTTTTCTCCACACCATAAGCCAAATGTCCAGGTTTTGTTATTTTATGTTTGAGTTAAACAGTTCTAAGCCGGGCGTGGTGGCGCACGCCTGTAATCCCAGCACTCGGGAGGCTGAGGCAGGAGGATCGATGTGAGTTCGAGACCAGCCTGGGCTACAAAAGTGAGCTTAAGGCCAGCCTGAACTGCACAGTGAAACCCTGTCTCAAAAAGCAAAAAAAAAAAAAAAAAAACAGTTCTAATGTTTTGAATGGTCCTGTCCCTATGTTTGTCTTAACAGTGCAAAAAAAGGAAGTACAAGCTCGAGCTGTGTTCTACCCCCTGCTAGGGTTGGGAGGCGCTGTGAACATGTGCTATCGAACCCTCTACATTGGGACAGGTGAGCCGGTCAGGAGCAAAGATAGTCACTAGATGTCTTAAGCTCTAACTGCCCAGCATTTTTACCCTCAGAAGCTGAAAAGGTGTGAGGGAACCCCTTTTCAAGTGGATGCATTTAACCCAGATTTTCCTAACAATAGACAGCAAGAAATAGGACAGTTGTGTGCTTTCTTCTCATAGATCCATTTGCCCTATATGCGCCTAGTATGACATTGAGGATAATAGTCAGCTCTAGCTACTGCTTTGGAGCATCTGAAACACTGAAGGGAAAAACTCGAGAGAACAAACACTTGTCCCTAAACATCTTAAAAAATGATGGGCTCCCATATACCCAGCGTTCAGTTATCCCTGCTTCTGGCACAGAGCAACAGACAGATTAATCCTTAGCCTAGGAATTTCTCTTTCAGATAATACAAAGCCCTGTGCACTGTGTTGTGTTCTCATGGAAATACCCCATTCTCTTCAGTAACTCACCATTCTTCTGGGTACCAGTCACATGTTCTAAAAGTACATCAGTTAGCAAGGACAGCTGTTCAGCAGAGGATTGGAAAAGACCCCTAATTTTATTCAAAAATAGGAGAAGGCCAGTGAGATAGGTCAGCAGACTAATCACCTGCTTAGGCAAGCACAGGAATCAGGCTCCATTTCCCTTCCCCATGCCCGCCCCAGCACCACATGCCATGCTGAGCCTACCACCGAGACCTGGTGTAGTGGCATACACCTGTAATCATTTCTCAGCACTGGAGAGGCTGAAAACAGTAGGACCACTATGAATCTGAACTGCTAGTGAGACTCAGCACCAAATACTTTTTTTTTTTTTTTTTTCCCGGTCTTCTATGTATTTGGTTCAGGGTCTACAGGGTCTCACCACACAGATCGGACTCCTAGTGATCCTCCTGTCTTCAGCTTCCCAAGTTCTGGGATTATAGGCATGTGCCACATGCCCAGTCTTAATTACTGTCTCAGCATGCCCTGGGAGCAGGGCCCACATAGCATGCCAGGGATTGACCCCCTGCCACTGTACTCTGCCTAAGCAAGCACTTTAGTCCACTGAGCTATTTGGCCAGCTCTACCAAATACATTTTAAAGAAAAAATAAGAAGTCCTGAGCTAGGTGGGTGTGGTGGCGCATGCCTGTAATCCCAGCACTCAGGAGGCTGCGGCAGGAGGATTGGTGTGAGTTCGAGACCAGCCTGGGCTACAAAAGTGAGCGCAGGACCAGCCTCAACCGCATAGCGAGACCCTGTCTCAAAAAGACAAAAAAACAAAGTCCTGAGCTATCTGCCCCTTGAAGTTTCTACTACCAGCCATCTAGAAACTTAACTCCTTTGCTCCTTCTCATCCCCCACATATATACCTTATAATCTGTTCTCTGCTTTCCTTTCCTCCTGCCGCTTTGCAGGAGCTGACATGGATGTGTGCCTTACAAACTATGGTCATTGTAACTACGTGTCCGGGAAACATGCCTGCATATTCTATGATGAGGTGAGGAATGGAAATGGATGGGGAGAAACTTTCCCAGCCTAAGGCCTCTTCTCCCTTACTTGTTTTTGTTCACTGTCCTGTGGGGAGAGGGAGGGGACCTCTCTTCTTCCCTCCCTGTCATACCTAGAAGAGAAAGAGTGTTGGTGTAAAGGACAGCCTACAATAGGTACCTATTCACAGGAGCAAGGCTGTTGCTTTAGCTGAGGTTGGTCATAGGCACAGTACAGGGAATCCACCCTAAGTGAAGAGCATAAAAAAGCTGAGCTCTGAGTTGTCCCTATGGGTTTCATCATCATCTATCTGACTACCATGTGGTGAGGAGGAAGAAGAATGTAGCAGGGAATGGGGACACTAGGAAGACAGCTTCCCCAAGAAGGTGACTCTTGCTCCATTCTGAAAGGTTAGGGCCATGACTGGGGAAGAATATTACTCCTAGGTAGAGCAGCATAGCCTTCTCTATGTCGTTTCTCCCCTTAGCTCCAGGCCCCACACCACAGACCACACCTCTTATCTCCCCTCCTCCTCTTCAGAATACCAAACATTATGAGCTGTTAAACTACAGTGAACACGGGACAACGGTGGACAATGTGCTGTATTCCTGTGACTTCTCTGAGAAGACGCCGCCAACCCCACCAAGCAGTATTGTTGCCAAAGTGCAGAGTGTCATCAGTAAGTTGGAACAGAGGTCTGTGGCCTCAAAGCTGAGGTTACAGTGGTCAGATACATGCTGCCAATGACCTGCAGTCTCTTGCTTCCCAGTCCCACTGGCCAAGCTGTCGTGGCTCATGGGCTCAGGGAATACCCTGGAGAAGCAAGCACTGAGCATCTACCTGTATAGATGATACAGACCTCTTTGGGGACTTCAGGCTCTGCCAGCCCTTCCTAAGTGTCCCTTACCTCTAGTTACGTAGCAGTTGGAATGAGAGTTGCACGGGGCTGGCTGTGGGTAACAGTCAAGAGGGTCAGCTCACTGGGCCTCTCCTGTGACCATCTCCTTTTTCCCAGGGCGCTGCCGTAATCAGAAGCAAGATGAAGAGCCAAGTGAAGAGGTAGCCATGATGAGTTCCCAGGCCCAGGGGCCACAACGGAGACCCTGCAATTGCAAAGCCAGCAGCTCAAGCTTGATTGGGGGCAGTGGGGCCGGCTGGGAGGGCACGGCCTTACTGCACCATGGCAGCTACATCAAGCTGGGCTGCCTGCAGTTTGTCTTCAGCATTACTGAGTTTGCGACCAAACAGCCCAAAGGCGATGCCAGCCTGCTGCAGGATGGGGTCTTGGCCGAGAAGCTCTCTCTCAAGCCCCACCAGGGCCCTGTGCTGCGCTCCAACTCCGTTCCCTAGGGCTAGTGGCTACCCTGCCACCAGCCTGTATACCCGCCTAAGATTCCTGCAATGCAAAAATGTACACAAACTAAGCCTGGGTGTTTTCTATACCAGAAGCCCTTCAACTACAATCTTTGCATGAAATGAAGAAAACTTTTGACTTTTTTAAAAATCCTTTTTCTTTTCTCAAGTTCTAGGGGGCATTTGCACATATATTTGTACTCAACATTTCATGGGAAAGCGGCAGACCCGAGCTGAGGAACAGTGTGGGCAGGGAAGGGAAGACCTGTGGTCTGGACACTTCCTCCAACACAAACCCTTCCCCCCACCTCCTGCTCCCTTCCCCTCGCCCGCCGTTGTAAAATAATCAGAAACTTGTTCTATTTTGTGGCAGTGACAATAGTTTTATATTAAAAGAAAAAATACAGTTTTCATACAGCAAAATCTATACAATATCATTGTTTTATTTAATATAAAGATCGCTACCCACCCTCTTTCCATGGTTCCCACCCTCTGAGTTATTTTCCCTTTCTGCAGCAGTTGCACTACAGGTAGCTACTGTGTATTATGGACAAATGAGAAATGAATTCTTTTTCTGGCTGTCCATCTACTTTATTTCAAATAAGGAAAAGTGTATTTGGATTTTGTGTAAATACATCTAGTGATGACATTTTTTCAATGTTTTTAAAAACTGTACAGTACTACATGTGTTAGAACGTTTTCTCAAATTGTCTATTGTAGCAAAAATGTTTTGTCGTAAACCTGTTTTGTCTCTTTTTGTTCTCCTGCCACTTTTCTCCTCTTCCTCCCATCCCAGCTCCTTCCTCTCCTCCCACCCCTACAACTAGTACCAATGTACATAGTAATTGTAATGTTTTAGACTTTACAGAAACTTTCCTGTATTCTGTATATAAAAAAAAAAAAAAAATACTTCAAATTATGTTTTCTGCCTGTCTGTCCTACCTGTCATCACCTTAAAGGGGACCCTTCCTGTGATCTTGGTCCAACCATTGGGGGACCCTATAAAGAAGCACTCCAGGAACTCAATTCCAAAAGGTGATTTAAGAAAGAAGGGAGTTGTCACAGCTGAACAAGCCTGTGCAGGGTGAAGAGCAGTAGAAGAGCAGTTTCTCTGGAGAGCCTAATATGCTGGAATCTAATCACTAATCCTAGTTGTGCCACTTACAGTTAACATGAACTACACAGCTGCTAATCAATAGAAGACAAATTTGATGCATTATGTTAATGCTAAAGGCATGGGACCCCCATTAAGCCCAACTCCATCGTAGTAGATCTTAGAGATTGACTCCAGGAAGTTCTGAGTAATCTCAATGGTGTATTCCAGCACCCTTGTTACTAGGGACTAAACAGCCTCCCAAATATCTGGGATTACAGATATGCGCCCCATGCTTGGTTCCAGCACTGTGGCAGTAGGTACTACTTGTGTATTAGGATTTTGCACTGGAGTTAAAAAATTCTTATAACTATTAATATAATTGTATTCTATAATTGCACTCTGTCCACACCACAGGAAACACCTAGACTCAGGTTTGTCCCTGGAGCCCCTCTTAATCTGTCTTCAGTATGCCACTGCACATGCTCACTTCTGCAGCACAAAGCTTAAAATTGGAACAATACAGTATGCCACTGCATGATGGATGTTGTGAATTCCCTAAGAGCTATATGTTTTGGACGTCAGTATTTTCAAGGGTGACCACACTGCTGGACACCACCATAAGTGCCAAACATCAGGAGCTAAATCTTGGCTTTCTCAGGCAAGGTCCTGCCAAAGCACCTTAGCCTTATCCATTCCTCGCTAGCTGTCCCTGCCTACCTCACCAGCATAGTCACTTTTTCCACTAACATTCTACGTAGTATACCTGTGAGAACCAGATGAGAAACATTTTCTTCTGAAAAGTAGGAGCAGCCGCTACTTCAGGACAGGTGGTGGTATCTGGGTGGGGTGGCACACACCTGTAATCCCAGCACCCAATAAGGCAAAAGGATGCATCCCCCAACCCCCATGAGTTCAAGGCTAGCCAGCACTACACAGCCAGACCCTGTCTTTATTTTATTTTTTTTTTCTTGTTTCAAAACTTTTTTTTTTTTTTTTTTTTTGCGGGACTGGGGTTTGAACTCACGACCTTGCACTTGCCATGCAGGCACTTGTGCCGCGGAGCTATCTCCCCAGCCCCTAGAACTTTTGTTTGTTTATTTTTATGGCCAGCTCAGCCTACCCCAAGGGCAGGGCTGGCACAGCATGTGATGCCGGGGATTGAACCGTGGTCCCTGCAGCCGCCTAAGCTTTCCCAAGCAGGCGCTTTAGACCACTGAGCCATCCTGCCGGGCCCCAGACCCTGTCTTTAAAAAAAGAAAAAAATGGTACTGATGGGAGGGGGCAGAAAATGACTAAATCCTGACAGCCTTTGCCCATGCCACTTTAAATGCGTTCACGTCTCTGGCCTAAGTAGAATAGGAAAGAATCCTGAAGGTAACAGGTTGAAGGATTTGTTCATTGGAAAAGGCCTCTCTGGGACAGAACTCCTAAGACACAAGCTCATTCATATATACGCCTCTCTAGAAGGGAGAGACTCCGCTACAGACTCACACCTACAATGTGCTGTTCATTCAGCACTGGCGTTGGCGGAAATTCCAGACGCACACACATGTCTGGGGAGACTACCGGAATGGGCACAGACACCTACGATGTGCTTACCCGGACGCGCGCGCATACACACACACAATCCAGAGACAAGCCCAACGCAAAGGATGACCCATCAGCCTTTCGCACACATGCAGATGATGCAGATGCGTATACAGACCTAGCAGGCATTCCCGGGGTTCCTGGGAGCACAGGGGCACAGTGGGTGGAGGGGAGTTCCCACGGGCATATGCCTAGGGGGCGCTCCCAGGGCACAAACGCACTTACCTCCCAGGTGTTCACACAGGCACCACGCCAGAGGACGCAGACGCACGCCTAGGGGGCGCTACAGGGCGTTCACGCACACACGCACGCACACACACCCGTCCGCCTCCGCCTTGGCAAGAGAGGCCGAGGCTCGCGCGGCGCCCTTCCAGGCCCGTGCGGGGCGGGGTGAAGCCGCGGCTCGATCCAAGGCTGCGCTGGGCTTGGACGGAAGCCGGGAGGCTCCGCCGCCATGGAGGCGCTGCTGCTGGGCGCCGGGTTGTTGCTGGGTGCCTACGTACTCATCTACTACAACCTGGTGAAGGCCCCGCAGTGCGGTGGCATGGGCAGCCTGCGAGGCCGGACGGCAGTGGTCACGGGTGAGTGTGACCGTGCTCGGATGCAGGAGGGCGCGGAGGGGAGGGGTGGCGGTCCCCATGCTCAGCTGGCTCCCGCCTACCTCCCACAGGCGCCAACAGCGGCATCGGCAAAATGACAGCACTGGAGCTGGCGCGCAGGGGAGCGCGTGTGGTGCTGGCCTGCCGCAGCCGGGAACGTGGGGAGGCTGCTGCCTTCGACCTTCGCCAGGTGAGGAAAAGCGGGGACTGGGAGCCCAGGACACAGAGGGGCCAGACGCTTGGCGTCCAGTTCCTGAGACGAGTCAGCAGCTCGAAAAAGTGGGTGCAGATCCCATGGGGAAGGGCTAACAGAACCGAGCTAGGGAGGAGGCTTCCAGCAGGTAAGAGTTACTTATCTGAAACATTTAAGGATCAGTAAGAGTTAAGTTAAGCAGAATAGCAGGAAAGGAAATGGCATATGCAAAGATACTGAGACTAGAGTCAGATTTAAGAAACTGATAGAAAAAGTTGAATGAATCTAAAGTTAGAACTTTAAGAAAAAATGGGGAAAATGAAGAGACATCAAGCAAGGGCCAGGTTCTGGAGGCCATTAAAAATACCATTGATATTCTTGGACTTTGTAGAATGGGTAGTGAAGATCAGGAAAGGTCGTAAGAGACATCTGAACTGTAAGAATAGCCTTTTGGAATGAAGCCTTCGTGGTTAGGTTGCCCCTAGACTGAAGGAGGAAAGAGTGAATGAGAGGCCAGGTGTAGTGGTGCACACCTGTAATCCCAGCACTTGGGAGGTTGAGGCAGGAGGATCAGTGTGAGTTCTAGACCAACCTGGGCTATAAAAGTGAGCTCAAGGCCAGCCTGAACTGCATAGTGATACCCTGTCTGAAAAAGAAAGAAAGAAAAAAGGGTAGTGGTGAGCAGAAACCAATGAAAAGTCCATTATAGGGGCCAGTGATGTCACTCAGTGGCACAGCGCTTGCCTGGCAAGTGTGAAGTCCTGAGTTTGTAGGTTTTATGTAAGCGATAATGGGAAGAAGGAATATTAACAACAATGATAATAAATACCTACCCACTACTAACTGCAGGATTGTGTTTTTTAATTTTTTTTACAGATATTAACTATTTAATGCTCACAACAATTATATGAGATAAGGACTATAGTACTATTTTTTTTTTTTTTTTTTTTTTTTTTTTTTTTTTTTTTTTTTTTTTTTTTTTTTTTGTCTTTTTGAGGCAGGGTCTCGCTATGCAGTTCAGGCTGGCCTTGAGCTCACTTTTATAACCCAGGCTGGTCTTGAACTCACACCGATCCTCCTGCCTCAGCCTCCCGAGTGCTGGGATTACAGGTGTGCGCCACCACACCCGGCTTATAGTACTATTGTTATTCCCATGTTACAATGAGAAAACCTGAGGGCCAGAGCAAGTAAATATCTTGCCAAAAGTCATACTCCAGTAAAAGGCAAAGTCAGGATTGGAATCCATTATCCATTACACTCAAATACAGATAGGCAGGTGTTAGCAATAGTAAGAGGAGGACTCTCAGAACTAGCTCTTTGGGAAGAGGGAAAAAGAGAGAGGTGCTTGGTGACAATCCCAGCCCTTGCCGCTCTACAGGAGAGTGGGAACAATGAGGTCATCTTCATGGCCTTGGACTTGGCCAGTCTGGCCTCGGTGCAGGCCTTTGCCACTGCCTTCCTGAGCTCTGAGCCTCGGCTGGACATCCTCATCCACAATGCCGGTGAGGGGCAGCAGGCCCTGCGGTGGGGTGGTGGGCACCAGGGGCCAGTAGATACACGGGAAGGATCTCCCTACTCCCTTCACATGTTTGGGGATACTGAAGCTTTCAAGGCTCCTTCCGAAACAGTGACTGACACCCAGCCCTTGCCTTAGGAATCAGTTCTTGTGGCCGGACCCGGGAAGCCTTTAACCTGCTGCTTCGGGTGAACCACATCGGCCCCTTTCTGCTGACACATCTGCTGCTGCCCCGCCTGAAGACATGCGCCCCTAGCCGTGTGGTTTTGATATCTTCAGCTGCCCATCGGCGTGGGCACCTTGACTTCACCCGCCTGAACCGCCCAGTGATGGGCTGGCAGCAGGAGCTGCGAGCATATGCCGACAGTAAGCTGGCCAACGTATTGTTTGCCCGTGAGCTCGCCA
Source organism: Myocastor coypus (assembly GCA_004027025.1). Taxonomy (NCBI): domain Eukaryota; kingdom Metazoa; phylum Chordata; class Mammalia; order Rodentia; family Myocastoridae; genus Myocastor; species Myocastor coypus. Next base: position 3,510 of record PVJA010050156.1, on the reverse strand, counting down.
GCCGGCTTGAGGGAACTGGTGTCACCTGCTATGCAGCGCACCCAGGTGAGGCCTGGCGTTTTGCTCCTCCTGATTCTCCTATCCTCTGTTCCCTCAGCCTATCATGGAGTCAAGGGACTTCAGAAAAGGAAGGAAGCATGGTGCAGGGAGAGACATGATCCTTGCTGATCTTAGCACCAGGCTGTCCTCAACTGGGTTCTTCCTGTCACACCACAAGCTCAGACACTGACCACTGGGAGGGGCGTGGCAATACCACCTAAGTTCTCTCCCTAACATCCATCTCTACTACTGGGCATAGTGACCCACACGTGTAATGCTAGCACTCAGGAGGCCAAGGCAGGAGGATCACTGCAAATTTGAGACCAGCCTACTCTACAAAGTGAGCTCAAGGCTAGCCTGCACTACATAGTAAGATCCTATCTCAAAAAGACAAAAAAAAAAAAAAAAAAAAAAAAAGCGTGGGGGACCTGTCCGAATAGCTCAGCAGAGTAAAGCACCTGCAAGCAAAAAAAGAAAAAAAAAAAAAAAAAATCCATCTTTACTGATGAAACCAACTATAACTTGATGACAACAATGATGGGAGCTAATAATTATTCATTCATAGAACATTTACGGAGTACCTAACATATCAGGCATTATTCATGATATTAGGGTTATATTAATAAACAAAATGAAGACTTTGGCCCAGGAGTGTGCCTGAGTGGTAGAGTTTGTGCTTAGTATGCTGGGGTTCACACACACACACAGAGAAAAAAAAAAAGGACCTTCTAAAGACCTTCTCATAATCTTCCTTCTGGGCCAGGTGTGGTGGGACACGCCTGTAATCCCAGCACTTGGGAGGCTGAGGCAGGAGGATCAGTGAGAGTTCAAGACCAGCCTGGGCTACAAAAGTGAGCTCAAGGCTAGCCTGAACTGCATAGTGAGACTCTGTGTCAAAAAAAAAAAAAAAAAAAAAAGTCTTCCTTCTGCCTTGGGGGAGGAGGGAGAAGTAGTAAATATACATATAACAGTTACATGTGGTAATCATTTTAGGAAAGGATAAAACAGGTTAAAGAGAGTTTGAAATGCAAAGAAGTGCTATTTCACAAATAGCAATCAAGGAAAACATCTGAAAATGTGACATTTTGATCTTGCCAGCCCCACCCCCAGGGGAGCAAGACTAGGTGTGGTGGGACATGCCTGGAATTTCAGCTCTTGGGAGGCTGTGAACAGGCTGATCACTTCCAGTCTGATCTAGTAGTGAGACCCTGAACACAATGGCAGTCAAGGAAAACATCTGAAAATGTGACATTTGAATTAGACCTGAAGGAAATGAAGCTATGAGCCAAATATCTTTCTGGAAAGAAGCTCAAAAAGAGAAGTGGGGCAAACAGCAAGTGCAAAGGCATTGAGGCAGACTTTGCTAGTATGCTTAAGGAAGCCTAGTATGGCTAAGCAAGGAGGGAAGTGGCAAGCAATGAGATTATAGGAATGGGCTGGGTTATATCAGGTTTGGAGGTTCACTGTAACCATTTGACTTTTACTCTGAGACAATTAACAAATAGACTCATCCTTGCCTTTAGGAAATAGGTGACAGGGCCATAGAGATAGCTCAGTGATCTAAGCACCTGTCTAGACAAGCACAAGAACCTGGGCTCAATCCCAGGTACTGCATGCCATTGCTGACCCCACCTTGGATGCACCGAACTGATATAGGGAAAACCGGTCCCCAACCTTGGAGAGTTCATGTTCTCTAAAACCAACGAATAAATTTTAGGAACAAGGGAAGGTTACAAGCAGAACAGATGTATTAGGAAAAAGAAAGCTTCTGTCCAAGAGCCAGGACTGAAGGGGGACCCACGTGGGTTGCCCAGGAAGTTGCCTTCTCCAGGTTTTTTTTTTGTTTTGTTTTGTTTTTTGTTTTTTTTTGTTTTTTTTTTGTTTTTTTTTGGTGGGACCAGGGTTCAAACTCACGACCTTGCACTTGCCCAGCAGGCACTTGTGCCTCGGAGCTATCTCCCTAGCCCCTTTTTTTTGTTTTTTGTTTTTTTTAATTATTTTTTTTTTCTTGTTTCAGAACTTTTGTTTGTTTATTTATTTATTTTCAGGGCTGGCTCAGCCTGCCCTGAGGGCAGGGCTGGCGCAACATGTGGTGCCGGGGATCGAACCGCAGTCCCTGCAGCCGCCCAAGCTTTCCCAAGCAGGCACTTTAGACCACTGAGCCATCCCACCGGGCCCCTCCAGGGATTTTATACAGGAAAACCATGTGGTGAGGTGGGTCTAAGGTTGTGTAGAAGACATGGGAACTCGCCTAGGTGGGCATGAGGTGGGTCAAAGACTATGATCAACCAATGATATAACAAGCTCCATTGCTCAGGTGAAATTGGAAGCCAAGGGGAGAGCAAGTCACCTAGCAAGCAGGCCAAGGATACCACCTATTGAGGTAGGGCTCGTGACTCTTTTTAGGCTCTTTTAAGGCGACTGTTACTCATTTAGCATATCAATCCCTGATGCCCATCTTTAAGGAACTATGTAGTTGCTTTTAATTACTCTTGTCTTGAGATCTGGCCCATGGCGGAGGAGTGTCTGTCTCTAGTTGTAGAGTCACCTTGTCTTACATGTCATACTTGAGAGCCTGGTCCTGACTGCCTATAATATTTCTTTTTTTTTTTTTCTTGTTTCAGATTATTATTATCACTATATTACTAATGAGTCAGCAATGATTATGTAAAATGTAGTACAGGAAAACAGGAAGGACAGACCCTATTGTAGCCTATTTCCTTTTTTTTTTTTTTTTTTTGTCTTTTTGAAACAGGGTCTCACTGTGCAGCTCAGGCTGGCCTTGAGCTCACTTTGGTAGCCCAGGCCGGTCTCGAACTTGCACCAATCCTCCTGCTTCAGCCTCCCGAGTGCTGGGATTACAGGCATGAGCCACCACGCCCAGCCCCCCTTTTTAAAAATTTTATGTATTTGGTACAGGGTATCATTATGCAGCTGAGACTTGTAGTGATCCTCCTGTTTCAGTTTCCCCAGTGCTCAGATTACAGGTGTGTGCCACCACACCTGGTCTTGGTGGCTGGTTTTGTTGTAGGCAGCTAAGTTAGAAATATTATAGGCGGTGAGGCCCAGCAGGATGGCTCAATGTCTAAAGCACCTGCTTGGGAAAGCTTGGGTGGCTGCAGGGACCTCAGTTTGATCCCCAGCACCACCTGCTATGCCAGCCCTGCCCGCAGGGTGGGCTAAGCCAGCCATAAAAATAAAATAAACAAACAAAAGTTCTGAAACAAAACAAAAAATAAAATAAAAAATTCTTTTTTTTTTTTTTTAAAGAATTTTTTATTTTATTTTATTATTTTTTTCTTGTTTCAGAACCTTTGTTTGTTTATTCATTCATTTTTTTTTTTAATTTTTTTTTTTTTTTTTTTTTCTTGTTTCAGAACCTTTGTTTGTTTATTCACTCATTTTCATGGCCGGCTCAGCCCACCCCGTGGGCAGGGCTGGCGCAGCATGTGGTGCCGGGGATTGAACCAC
>PVJA010050155.1:0-13403 GCA_004027025.1 Myocastor coypus | reverse complement strand
AAAAAAAAAAAAAAAAAAAAAAAAAAAAAAAAAAAAGTAAGTAAGCTACTCATCAGTGTGGTACAGCAAAGCCTTTTTTTGTGGGACCGGGGTTTGAACTCATGACCTTGCACTTGCCAGGCAGGCACTTGTGCCATGGAGCTATCTCCCCAGCCAAGCCTTCTTAACAATAGCTTAAATATTCCACTTTTATGATTTTGTTTTCACATTGTATTTTATTTGGTGAAGGATAATTTTAAAAAGAGAGAATCAAAAGGAAAATAAGCGGTTATATCCTTACCACACAAAATTAATTTCTAGTAATATTTCAGGATATTGGATTCTAGTCTTTTCTATGCTCATCATGTTTTTTAAAAAAATTCAGCATTTCACTGTCTCTGTGTCTCTCTGTCTATCCTTTTTTTTTTTTTTTTTGTCTTTTTTTGAGACAGGGTCTTGCTATGCAGTTGAGGCTGGCCTTGAGCTCACTTTTGTAGCCCAGGCTGGTCTCGAACTCGCACCAATCCTCCTGCCTCAGCCTCCCGAGTGCTGGGATTACAGGTGTGAACCACCACGCCCGGCTTGTCTATCCTTCTTTTAAAATTATTAAAATGTTAAACTAAAGCTAAATTCCCTTTTGAACCTTACTGTAGTTTGTGTCTAGTTGTCCCCTCCCCCAAGCCTCAAGTGGTCATTGGGACAGGCTTCTAGTTTGTGATTAATTTATGATCCAATGCTGAGATTATGAGTGTGAGTGCTACCCCCACCTGGGGCAGATAGTTTGCATACAGTCTAAGGAAGGGAGAGAGGCTTGTTGGCTGCTGCAGCCGCTGCTCCTCCCTCTTGCTCTTGCTGTTTTGCTGTTTTCCACCTCCGTGAACTGCTGCCCTCTGCCACTCTGCCTTGGAGACAGCTGATTATGGACTGAAACCTCCACTAACTGTGAGCTAAATAAATCTTTTCTTCCCTCATTTTGAGTGTGGGGTGCTTGTCCCAGCAAGGAGAGAAGAGTAACTGAGACAAACTTTATTCCTCTTCTCACGGATGACCACTATTTCAAACATGAATATCCTTTTATTCTATTCATATACTTTTATGTACATCTACAAATAAAATGGATTCCTTGGTCACCTACTCAAAGCTAAGCTTGGATCATGGTAATATCCACATGCTCATCTTAATGTCTGAATTACAGTTTAAATCAGACTGAAAGCCCTACAAAAAGTAGATGTACACAGCCATTGTTTTCTGCAAGAAAATTATTGCTTTCCCATTAGATGAAATTAAATATACTATTATCCTTGGTATCTCACTTTGGATAATTATGAGGACCACTACTCTACCAGAGGGGTTGAGAAATCTTTTTTGTGTTTTATGACACGAAAGATGTGCCATCTTCTAAGATGGGGCCTTAGAAGTTGGGCTTAACAATAATCGAATTCCTGCCTGGCAAGTGCAAGGGCCTGAGTTCAATCCCCGGTTACACACACACACACACACACACACACACACACACACACACACCATTGGTTAGACAGTAAATAGAAACCAATATCTGTTTCTTTGCTCATTGCTGAAACAAAATACACAACACCCCATGTTAAAGAAGGCAAGGTTCACTTCAATTCTCAAAGTGTAGAGGTTTTAGTCTATATTCTGCTGACTACAAGTCAGGGTGGAATGGCAAAGGGACATTGCATAGAAACAATTCCTGGCATGACAGGCACAGACAGTTAGCAGCAAGCCTAATTTTTTCAGTCCTTTTATATTCCATCCAACCCTCTGGGGTTGGATTAGCTTTTGGATTAGCTCAGTGGTTTATGCACCTATGTGGGCAATTCCAGTAAGGCACAGGGAACAGCAGTTCAATCCCCACACCCACACTTAATGCGACCTGAGCCAGTCAAAAAAAAATAAAGAAAATCCTTCCCAAGCCTCAAGCCTGGGTGTGGATGGTGAGGGTATGGCCCAGTGTGGGACATCCATCAGCCCTGCCTTTAATCTCAATATCAAACCCTTTATCCACATTCACAAACCTTAAATCCAATCACCTCTGAAATGTCCCACCTATGAGTGCATGAAGCTTTGAGGGCTGGGGGACATCCAGATGTAAGGCATAATAAGTAGCATCTGTTGATGAGATATGTGAACAAGTAAAGGAAATCCAGGATGAGAATGAGGGTAAGAATGTGTGGGTGGGTGAGGACAATCCATTTGAAAGGGTGGTCTTTGATGTATACACACTAAATACTATGAATTCAGTGCAAGAAAAAGCGAGAAAGTTCACACAGAGAAAATTTGTGCAATGTGATATTTTATATGATGTGCCATTTTAGGATCCTGTGATTCATGGTATGACCTAATCCTCTGGGGAGGAAATACTGTTGGACAAAATTAGACACATTTCCTTCCCCTTCTACCTGCGTAATAGTGTTAAGAGGCCTCCAAGGAAGGCGATTCAGTAAATACATGGTTTGTGATATTATCAAAAATATCAACCATAGCCGGGCGTGGTGGCTCACGCCTGTAATCCCAGCACTTGGGAGGCTGAGGCAGGAGGATCAGTGAGAGTTCGAGACCAGCCTGGGCTACAAAAGTGAGCTCAAAGCCAGCCTGAACTGCACAGTGAGACCCTGTCTCAAAAAGCCAAAAAAAAAAAATATATATATATATATATATCAACCATCACACATAAATAATAAGAAAAATAAGATCCATAATATAAAATATCAAATGTGTGATGAGCACTTAGAATAGACATATTTCATATTTTCACATGAGGTGTGTGTTTGCTTACAAAAATGAGTTGACATCAGAAATAAAAACCATGACAGCTGAGCCAGGCGTGGTGGCTCACGCCTGTAATCCCAGCACTTGGGAGGCTGAGGCAGGAGGATTGGTGCCAGTTCAAGACCACCCTGGGCTACAAAAGTGAGCTCAAGGTCAGCCTCAACTGCATAGCAAGACCCTGTCTCAAAAAGACAAAAAAAAATTATGAATATAGGGTCTGGGGAGATAGCTCTGTGGCAAAGTACCTGCCTGCCAGGTGCAAGATCATGAGTTCAAACACAGGTCCCACAATATATATATATATATATATATATCTGAATATAAATATATTAGTTACTTTCCAGTTGCTGGGAAAAACAACCAAATAAAAAGTTTATTTTGGCTCCCATTCCATGTGTGGTTGTCAGGCTGCACCTCAAAAATGTCATGGTTGAAGTGCCTTGTGGAAGAAAGATGCTCACCTCATGGAAGCCAAGAAACAGAGGACCTTGGGAAAAGACTGCATTTTTCCAGCTCAACCTCAGTGAACCAACTCCAGCCATGACCCAACTCCTAACAGCACATTTTTTTAAAGAATTTTTTATTTTATTTTTTTTCTTGTTTCAGAACTTTTGTTTGTTTATTCATTTATTTTTATGGCTGGCTCAGCCTGCCCTGAGGGCAGGGCTGGCACAACATGTGGTGCCAGGAATCGAACCACAGTCCCTGAAGCCACCCAAGCTTTCCTAAGCAGGTGCTTTAGACCACTGAGCCATCCTGCCAGGCCCCCTAACAGCACCTTTAGTTACTGGATTCATCAGTGGAAGAATCTACTGGTGAGCATAGTGCCTCCATGGTCCAGTCACCTTCTAAACTCCCAAGACTTTTGGGGGATCTCTAAGATCCAAACCACAACCATAAACCATGGGTGACAGAGTGCAGAAAAGTGCGGTATGCAGGGATGTTAGGGCTTCTAGAGCCTAGACAACAAGTAGGACTCTTAGGAGTTTGTCTAAATACAATGAAAACTCTCTAAACCTTCCTTCCCCTTACATTCGGTGCTATCACACTGCCCAAGGCACAACTGGCCTAGACTTTGTCTCTAATTTCCATGGAACAGCACTCCTTTTTCCCTAGAGCATGTTCTTTTTCCTACTAGAATCATGTGGTTCAAAAGGAGTTGTGTAGTGGCACATGCCTGTATGCTCAGTACTTGGGAGGCTGAGGTAGGAGGATTGATGTGAGCTCAAGACCAGCCTAGGCTACAAAAATGGGCTGAAGGCCAGCCTGAAACTGCATAGTGAGACCCTGTCTCAAAAAGCCAAATAAAAATAAGACTTGTAGAAGCCAGGCATGATGGCTCATGCCTGTAATCCCAAGACTTAGGAGGCTGAGGCAGGAGGATCAGTGCAAGTTTGAGACCAGCCTGGGCTACAACTCAAGCCCAGCTTGAACTGCATAGTGAGACCCTGTCTCAAAAAAGGAAAAAAAAAAAATAAGACTTGTAGAGACGGGGCTGGGGAGATAGCTCCGAGGCACAAGTGCCTGCTGGGCAAGTGCAAGGTCGTGAGTTCGAACCCTGGTCCCACAAAAAAAATAAAAAAAATAAAAAAAGACTTGTAGAGACATTGAATGGAGGGGAGTGGAATGGGAAAAAAAAAAAAGGAAGAAGAATCAAGATATATCATATACAGGGCTGGTGAAGTGGGGCACGGTGGTGCACACCTGTAATCCCAGCACTTGGGAGGCTGAGGCAGGAGGATTGGTGTGAGTTTGAGGTTGAGACCAGCCTTGGCTACAGAAGTGCGCTCAAGGCCAGCTTGAATTATATAGCAAGACCTTGTCTCAAAAAGAAAAAAAAAAAAAAAAAAAGTAAGGGCTGGAGAGATGGTTCAGCAGTCTAAAGCACCTGCTTAGGAAAGCTTAGGCAACCGCAAGGACTGCTATATTTTGATCCCTGGCATCACATGCTGCCCCAGCTGCACCCCCAGGGCAGGCTGAGCTGGCCATAAAAAAAAAAAGGATATATCATGTACAGTTCAAATTCCTTATGATGAAAATTATTACTATGTATATCTAAAATATACCAATGAAAACAGAGAGGCAAAAAAGGGAAACGTTTCTAAAACCTGCTAAGTAACACCATACTTCTAAGTCATTTTACCTGAACTTATTATAAGGCCATTCCTATCTGTAAAGCAGGCTGGGGAAACATGACCTTTTTGGAGTGGCTATGTAACCCATGTGGAATTTTGGAGTCTAGCACTATGAATGGTAGATGGCAGCTGAAAGCCTCTGCTGCACAGAGGTGACAAAGGGACTTAAAACATGTGCCTGGGGGCCAGGGAGATAGCTTAGGGGCACAGGTGCCTGCCTGGAACGTGCAAGGTCCTGAGTTTGATCCCTGGTTCCACAAAAAAAAAAAAAAAAAAATGTGCCTGCCCTCAGGGAGCTTCAGTGTAGTACAGAACTGCTTGTACATATAACCACTTCTAGTTTAACTTGACCAAAACAACTCTTTTGTCCCCTAACTTTTGGGATCATGTGGACCTTAGGAAATGAATTTAAGAAACTCAGCTATCACGGTGTGAGTTCGGGACCAGCCTAGACTACAAAAGTGAGCTCAAGGCCAACCTGAACTACATAGCAAGACCCTGTCTCACTAAGACCAAAAAAAAAAAAGAAAAGAAAAGAAAACAAACTCGAGCTGGGTGTGGTGGCTCAAGCCTGTAATCCCAGCACTTGGGAGACTGAGACAGGAGGATCGATGTGAGCTCAAGACCATCTTGGGCTACCAAAGTGAGCTCAAGGCCAGCTTGAACTGTACATCCAGACCCTGTCTCAAAAAAAGAAAACAAGCCAGGCGTGGTGGCTCATGTCTATAATCCCAGCACTTGGGAGGCTGAGACAGGAGGACTGGTGTGAGTTCGCAACCAGCCTAGGCTACAAAAGTGAGCTCAAGGCTAGCCTGAACTGCATAGCAAAACCCTGTCTCAAAAAGACAAAAAAAAGAAAAAAAAAAAAGAAAGAAAGAAAAAGAAAAAGAAAACAAACTCAATTACCAGTACTTGAAATCATAGAAATAATAATTGAGTTACTTGGTGATTCTATTTCTGATATCAAGTAGTGGGTGTCAAACTTTCTGCTGCTTATTTTTAGGTATGTGATGTATCACTCAGTACACATTTCCTGGCAGATTGTATGGGCTGAAATGTTCAAAAGATCTACAGAGTCAAAAGCGTTGCCAAGTCTTCATCAAAGATTATAACAAACTAGTAATTTATTTTTTGGTACAAATTGACACGTTATCTTTCAGTGCCAAAACTGGTGAAGACTGAACAGAGTTGGTTCTGAAGCAACTCTTACTTTTCTAATTTCCACATTCTTTCTTATGCAGAGATTTTATTCCAAAGCAGTGCTGTTCTGATGGCCTCTGTGGAGTGTTGGCCCAATCCCCAGGCCTTGTTATGTATTATAGTGTCAAGCTAGGCCAGAAAATTCAGCCTTGAACATTCAGAGTAGAAAGTAGGCCACCTCAATGCAAATTAACAGAATTGCTTTGACTTCTTTTAGGAAATTTAAACAGCACAGTCAAAAGAAAGCTAACCTCATTTTATAAATGAAAACATGTCTTCCAAATCTAATCCTAGTTCCTATCATCACTCACTTGAGGACCCTCTAAAAAAAGTTTAAATGCACATTACTAAGTGAAAGAAACAGATTAGGAAAGGGATATAAGCTGTATGATTGCAACTACATGACATTCTAGAAAGGCAACATTTTATTTTATTTTATTTTATTTTTGCCTTCTTGAGACAGGGTCTTGCTATGCAGTTCAGGCTGGCCTTGAGCTCACTTTTGTAGCCCAGGCTGGTCTCGAACTTGTACTGACCCTCCTGCCTCAGCCTCCCAAGTGCTGGGATTACAGGCATGTGCCACCATGCCCAGCTAAGGCAACATTTTTTTTTTTTTGTCTTTTTTGAGACAGGGTCTCACTATGCAGTTGAGGCTGGCCTTGAGCTCACTTTTGTAGCCCAGGCTGGTCTCGAACTTGCACTGATCCTCCTGCCTCAGCCTCCCGAGTGCTGGGATTATAGGCGTGCGCCACCACGCCCGGCTAAGGCAACATTTTAGAGTCAAGGGAAACTTGACAATTTACTGAGGGTTCAGTTAGAGAACAGAGGAAAGAGAGGAGCCACAGAAAACATTTGGGCAATTGAAACTATTGCACATGACACCGTAATGGTGGATACCTCAAATGTGTTTGTTAAAACCTACAAAACTATAGAACATGAAGTGTGAGATTTAAGTAGACTAAAATAAAATCATTAAGGAGGTAGTAGAGTTCCAGGAAGGAAGGCAGACCATTGCAGTAAAATCTAGCTACATTAAAGATATACAAAAGAACTACAATGAAGGAAGTAGAAGGATAGGAACTGACTTTAACCTTTTATTGGAGATGAATAAAATCTGTAAGACTAAAGATGAGACTAACTGCCCATAAGAATTCATGTTAGTTGATAAATTTTTTCACTTAGAAACATGGGTTAAGGATTCTGATACTGCTCTACGTGAATACTAGAACTGAAGAGTCACTGAATGGTAGATGGTAGGACCAGTTTTACCACTGTTGGAATGAAATGTATAGATAAGCAAGAGCAGAAGATTTATGAAAAAATCTAGGCGCATACCTGTAATCCTAGCACTCGGGAGGCTGAGGCAGGAGGATCAGTGTGAGTTCGAGACCAGCCTGGGCTACAAAAGTGAGCTCAAGGCCAGCCTGAGCTGCATAGCAAGACCCTGTCTCAGACAAAAAAAGAAAGAAAGAAATCTAAAGTTAAAGGTTTGTGACAACTCATGTTCAGCTTAATATGGGTAAAAATGGTTATATATGAAAAAAATACACACACACACACACACACACACACACACACACACACTGGTTGATTCATTTGCTAGGCAAGAGCTACTAAAAGACCTAACATGGTCATTAACATTGCCAGAGGAGCCCGGTGGGATGGCTCAGGGGTCTAAAGTGCCTGCTTGGGAAAGCTTGGGTAGCTTCAGGGACTGCAGTTCGATCCCCGGCACCACAAGCTGTGCCAGCCCTGCCCTCAGGGCGGGCTGAGCCAGCCATAAAAATGAGTGAATAAACAAAGGTTCTGAAACAAGAAAAAATAAATAAATAAAATTTAAAAATTATTTTAAAAATTATAAAACCGGGCATGGCGGCTCACGCCTGTAATCCCAGCACTTGGGAGGCTGAGGCAGGAGGATCAGTGCAAGTTCGAGACCAGCCTGGGCTACAAAAGTGAGCTCAAGGCCAGCCTGAACTGCATAGGGAGACCCTGTCTCAAAAAGACCAAAAAAAATAAACAAATATTTACTTATTTATTTTTTGTGGGACTGGGGTTCAAACTCATGACCTTGCACTTGCCAGTCAGGCACTTGTGCCCTCAGAGCTATTTCCCCAGCGCCAAAAATAAATAAATAAATAAATATTAAAAAAAACATTGCCAGAAACATCTTGTACCTAGATCTTGATTTCTAATATTATTCTCCAATAAAAGGAACTAAGAGCTTTTTAGGGAAATGATTGATTCTAGGCTGGGGTAGGAAATATACAAGATCAATGTAGAGAGGCTGGGGAGATAGCTCTGTAGCACAAGTGTCTGCCTGCCAAGTGCAAGGTCATGAGTTCAAACCTCAGTCCCCCCAAAAAAGAAACATCAGTGTAGAGCATGTTGTTAAGCCAGAAAATAATGAAATGTTAACTAGATAGATAGATAGATAGATAGATAGATAGATAGATAGATAGATAGATAATTGAGGTTATGTCAAACAAGCAAGAGAGACAACTGAGATTCCAATCACTAAAGGTAGAAAAAACTAGAGTAAGCCAGGTGTGGTGGCGCATGCCTATAATCCCAGCACTTGGGAGGCTGAGGCAAGAGGATCAGTGTGAGTTCGAGACTAGCCTAGACTATAAAAGTGAGCTCAAGGTCAGCCTGAACTGCATAGCAAGACCTTGTCTCAAAAAGACAAAAAAATAGAAAAACTAGAGTAAAATAAGTAGACAAATGAAATATTAGATTATACTTCAAAGTTTAAAATAAAATGTTTAGGGCTTGTAAGATAGCTCAGTGGTCTAAAGCTCTTGCTTAGGGAACTGCAAGGACTGTGGTTCAATCCCTGGAACCACATGCTGCACTAGCTCCACCCCAGGGCAGGCTTAGCCAACTATAACATAAATAAAGTTTTTAAAAAAGCTCAGGGGCCCAGCGGGATGGCTCAGTGGTCTAAAGCACCTGCTTGGGAAAGCATGGGCATCTTCAGGGACCTCACCTAGGTTCGATCCCCGGCACCACATGCTGCGCCAGCCCTGCCCTTGGGGCGGGCTGAGCTGGCCATAAAAATGAGTGAATAAACAAATAATGGTTCTGAAACAAGAAAAAAATAAACTTTAAAAAAAAAAAAAAAAAAAAAAAAAAAAAAAAAAAAAAAAAAAAAAATATAAAAAAAAAAAAAAAAAAAAAAAAAGGGCCCGGCGGGATGACTCAGTGGTCTAGAGCACCTCCTTGGGAGGGCTTAGGCGGCTGCAGGGACCATGGTTCGATCCCCGGCACCACATGCTGCGCCAGCCTTGTCCTCGGGGCGGGCTGAGCCGGCCATAAAAATGAGTGAATAAACAAATAAAGGTTCTGAAACAAGAAAAAAATAAATAAATAAAATAAAAAATTTAAAAAAAAACTTTAAAAAAGCTCAGCTTAAAATAAAATAAAATAAAATGTTTAAGTCAATATTGATATAAAAAGCCAGGTGTGGTGGCTCACGCCTGTAATCCCAGCACTTGGGAGGCTGAGGCAGGAGAATTGAGACCAACCTGGGCTACAAAAGTGAGCTCAAGGCTGGCCTGAACTGCATAACAAGAGCCTGTCTCAAAAAGCCAAAAAAAGGAAAGAAAGGATCATCTTTACTGTGATTTGTTCTTGCTTGTTTAGCAAATTCTATATTATGCTCACAATATGACAGGCAGTATTCTAAGTGTCCTGCAAATACTAGCACAGTTAATCTTTCTCATTGTAAGCTTCCAAAAAGGACACCACTCAGGCCCAGCAGGATGGCTCAATGGTCTAAAGCACCTGCTTAGGAAAGCTTGGGCAGCTGCAGGGACCAAGGTTCGATCCCTGGCACCACATGCGGCACCAGCCCTGCCCTCAGGGCAGGCTGAGCCGGCCATAAAAATAAATAAACAAAAGTTCTGAAATAAGAAAAAAAAAAAAAAAAGGAGGACACTACCATGATTACTCACTTTATACAGATAGAACTGAGACACAGAATGGTTAAGCAATACTTGTCCAATTGAAGCAATTAGCAAGTGTCAAAGCTGGTGTTTAGATTTAGGCAGTCTTGTGGATGGGCAAGATGGCTCAGCATTTAAAGTGCCTGCTTAGGCAAGTTTAGGCAACCACAGGGACTGTGGTTTAATTCCCAGCACCACATGCTGCGCCAGCCCCATCCCTAGGGCAGGCTGAGCCAGTCATAATATATTTGTGTGTGTATATATATGACAGTCTTGTTCCAGAGATTATGTATGTACCCACTACACAGCCTATCTTTTTTTTTTTTTTTTTTGTCTTTTTGAGACAGGGTCTCGCTATGCAGTTGAGGCTGGCCTTGAGCTCACTTTTGTAGCCCAGGCTGGTCTCGAACTCACACCAATCCTCCTGCCTCAGCCTCCCGAGTGCTGGGATTACAGGCGTGAGCCACCATGCCCGGCAGCCTATCTTATTCAAATAAAATTTCTTTTTGTTTTAACTTATTTGGTACAGGGTCACACTATGCAGCGTGGACTCAGATCCTACCGTTTTAAGTCTCCCCAGCACTGGAATCACAAGGGTGCACCACCATGCCTGGCCACTGTGCCTGGTCTCGGTAGCCTGGTCAGCACAGATCAAGCCTGGGTCCCTAAGATTGCCGAAGTAGGCGCTTAGTCCACTGAGCTATCTCACCAGCTCTTCAAAGAAAACTTAGAAAATTGGTTGTAAATTAAAGTTTTTCTCCAATGCTTTTGACATTAAGAAAATGTACACCAAAAAAAAAATTAAAAAGAAAAAAGAAAGAAAACGTATGCAGCTGATGAACAGACTGTGTTTTTATTATTTCTAGTCAGTAGGTGGCGTCAAAACTCTTACAAACCTGCCTACGGACTGTATGCAGTATTTAAATAGGAAAAGAAGTTTCTCATCACCTGCTATGCAACCCAAGTGAGCTATTCCTTCATTTGTTAAAACCATGAACAATAATAATAATAATAATAATAATAATAATAATAATACCATGAATAAAAAGAAAAGCACACATGGTGGCGCACGCCTGTAATCCCAGCACTCGGGAGGCTGAGGCAGGAGGATCGGTGAAAGTTCGAGACCAGCCTGGGCTACAAAACTGAGCTGAAGGCCAGCCAGAACTGCATAGTGAGACCCTGTCTCAAAAAGACAAAAAAGGGCCTGGCGGGATGGCTCAGTGGTCTAAAGCCCCTGCTTGGGAAAGCTTGAGTGGCTTAGGGACCGCAGTTCGATCCCCGGCACCATATGCTGTGCCAGCCCTGCCTTTGGGGAGGGCTGAGCCGGCCATGAAATTAGTGAATAAACAAATAAAGGTTGTGAAACAAGAAAAAAAAAAAATAAAATTAAAAATTCTTTTAAAAAAAGAAAGAAAAGCACACAAATAATATTGTTTCAGAGATATTTAAATTCTACAAAGTATTTTACTTGTCTTTTCCCATTATTATACATGTCCTACGCATTTTCTGTATTTTAAAATTTAACATTTCGAGACAGAGAAATAGCTCAGCAGTCTAAGGCGCCTGCTTAGTGAAGCGTAGGCTACCGCAGGGACCGTAGTTCGATAGCCAGCGCCGCATGCTGTGCCAGCCTACCCCCCCACCTCACACACAGGCTAAGCCGGCCATTACATATATAGATACATAGTACATACATACGTACATACATACATAAAGTTTAAGTGAAAATAAAGACATTTCATTATAGGGGAGCTTTCAGGTTAGCTCAGTGGTTTAAGTGTTTGTGTCGGCCATCTCAGTGTAAATTAAATCTCATCTTTGGCTTAAAGCAGAAAGCACACGGTTATCACAGATAAAATCAAAACCAATTTCTGTGTATTCTACAAAGTCTAAGAAGGGTTTATATGAGCCAAGGGTGGCGGCACACACCTGGAATCCTAACACTCTGAAAGACCCAGGCAGGAAAATTTCAAGTTTGGAATTTCAACTTGCCCAGGTTAGTACGATCTTTTCTCAAAAAAAAAAAAATAAATAAAAATAAAATAGAAGAGCTGGGAACTGGGAATACAGTTCAGTGTGAAGGCCTTGGGCTCAATGCATAAACAGTAAGAAGGAAAAAAAAAAAGGCTAAGGCTTATTTGTACATTAACTTTTTTGTTCTTGTTGTAGTTAAGGCTACCAACTGAGTGACGAGAAACTCTGTGGTAGTTGTCAGGATGCCACATGAAGAGACTTGTAACTTCAGTCCTGCCCCCATGGTTCATTAGTAGATGCTTTTTTAACTTGCTGATGTTCTCATGCACAAAAAGATGAAGTTAAATGTGATGAATTCTTTCAAAATCAATGTTCAAAATTTTGCAGGGTTCAGGTAACAGGTAGAGCCTTACCAGATCTGCCATCTAGATTATAATGTTTTTTTTTTTCTTGTTTCAGAACTTTTGTTTGTTTATTTATTTGTTTTTATGGCCGGCTCAGCCTGTGCTGAGAGAAGGGCTGGCACAGCATGTGGTGCCCAGGATTGAACCAGGGTCCCTGCAGCCGCCTGCAGGCGCTTTAGACCACTGAGCCATCCTGCCGGATTACTCTATGTGTATTCTTTACCTTGCATGCCATTGAAATAGGCATAGTTTATAATGACATAGTTACTGTCCAGAGTCTTTAGTATTTCCTTTAATCTCCCTAGTCATCCTGAACACTATGAATATAAAGACAAGTAACATCACTGTATTTCAGTTTCCAGGAGCAAGTACATTAATGGACTAGTAGAAGACCTAACAGTTGAGCCTAACCTTTGGTTTCTCTGCAAAGCTAATTCCAATAAAACTCTCAGACTTGTGGATGGGTGAGATGGCTCAGCAGTATAAAGCTTCTACTTAGGCAATCTTAGGTAACCAATCCCTGGCACCCCGAGCTACACCAGCTCCATCCCCAGGGCAGAATGAGCTGGCCATAATATAAAAAACAAACAAACTAACAACAACAACAAAAAAAAAATCGCCTGTCATCTTTCTTTCTTTCTTTCTTTCTTTCTTTCTTTTTTCTTTCTTTGTAGAACTGGGGATTGAACTCAGGCCCTTGTACTTGCCCAGCTTTACACTTCCTAGGCAAGCGTTTATTCTTCTAAGCTATTTCCCCAGTCCCTCAGGTGTGATTTTTCTAACAAAAAATTATAAACATTTAGCCTGGCATGGTGGTACACACCTGTAATCCCAGCACTTGGGAGGCTGAGGCAGGAGAATTAGTGTGAGTTCAAGACCAGCCTGGACTACAAAGTGAACTCAAGGCCAGCCTGAACTGCATGGCAAGAACTTTTCTCAAAAAAAGACAAAAAAAAAAAAAAAAAAAAAAA
>PVJA010050154.1:0-13394 GCA_004027025.1 Myocastor coypus | reverse complement strand
GGAAAGGAAAGGAAAGGAAAGGGAGAAAGAAAAAAGAGAAAGAGAAAGAAAATTTCTGATTAAAGAAACAATTCTTGCCGGGCATGGTGGCACATGCCTGTAATCCCAGCACTTGGGAGGCTGAGGCAGGATTGGTGTGAGTTCAAGACCAGCCTGGGCTACAAAAGTGAGCTCAAGGCCAGCCTGAACTGCATAGTGAGACCCTGTCTCAAGACAAAAAAAAAAAAAAAAAAGAAACAATTCTTGGGGGCTGGGGAGATAGCTCCGTGGCACAACAAGTGCCTGCCTGGCAAGTCCAAGGTCGTGAGTTCAAACCCCAGTCCGCAAAAAAAAAAGAAAAAAAAGAAACAATTCTTTAACTTTCTAAGCACTATGGGTAGAATTGTGGTTCTCTTCCCACCAAATTTACCAGCTGAAGTCCTAGCCCCCACAACTCAGAACTGAAGACTAATTAATAAAGTCCTTACCCCTGGAACAAGAGCTGAGGAATCCTAGCTGGCCTGGAAATAGGATGGTGTCTTCACAGGGACTTGGGGTGGGCAATGCCTTGAGACCCTTAAGCTTTAGCATCTTAGCACTTGCAGCATGCCTGCCTCTACTGCCCTCCACTGGATGTCACCTTAGTGACCCTGGAGTCCCCAGAGTCCAGCCTAGGATGAGGTGTATCCAGGCTACCTCTCACTCACACAGCCCTGCCAGCTGACTAGGTGCCACTGGGAATTTGCACAGGATGGGTGAGGGGCTGATCAGTATAGGCTGCTCCCCAAACCTACTGCGACATGTCCCCTGACCCCTAGCTCAAAGGGGAGAAGCTGGGGGTGGCAGCCGCAGACAGTTCAGCAGTGCTCCCTTGCTGGCTGTGAGGAATGAGCAGGGGTTCCTCCCACTGTAAGGCCCCCACGTGGACACTGGGGCCAGATGGACACCGTTTAAGGACAACTTCATGCTTCTCAGGGTGGTGACACTAATCAACACCTGGATGCATTTTAACTGTTCAAATCAAGGCCTCCAAGGAGCACAAACGGCCAACAGGAGAGCTGAGTCAGTGGGCCAGAGCAAAAGACAGGTGTTAAACATAAATCTGAGCAGACAGCTCAGCTAATCCTGCCTCTCGTTTGTAGCTGGGAGGCCGACCACTTCCGCCCTTCCTCACGTCAGCCCTACAAACGTCCATTATTCCCAAACCAGCAGAATGGGGAGGTGCGACACGTTCCCAGGGGACACAGAAGTGAAGCCAGCAGCCCCTCCTCGGATGACAAGCCCTCGTCCTTGATCTACCTGGCCTCCTGGGACGTGGCTCCAGCCCGTTACTCCTCCAGTACCTCCACTCGGGTCGGCGGGGGCTGCTCTGGATCAGAGGCCTCTCAGGGAGGATGGGGTCAGTGTTGACTGCGCTGCTCACCACCAGTCCCTGGGGAAGGCCCACTTCCAGGTTATCCTCCAAATCTTCACAAGAGGAGGAGGAGGACGAGGAAGAAACAGCGGAGACAGTGCGCGCTGCCACGGGCTCCTCTTTAGGGCCTTCCAGGGGCAGAGGCTGTGCTCTGGGATTCAGCTCCCACGCTGCCTGTTCTCTGGCCGCGGTGTCTGTGGTCCTAGTGAGAGGCCACCAGGTGGAGCTCATCGAGGGACAGCAGCAGAAGTGGGCCTGGCACCGCGGCTGGCAGCAAGCATGGGGGTGGCAGGGAGGGCCCAGAAAGGCGGTGTCTGGAGGAAGCCTATTGATGATATCGCCAGTGACCAGCCGCAGTGGAGAGCAGCAAGGGGCCGAGAAGAGGGCCCCGGGGTGCTCGCTCCCGCTCCCGTGAGACTTGCTCAGTCTCTCCACGGCCTTCCTCCAGACGGTGGGGGGCACCCACCTGACCCCACCTAGAGGCACCCGAGCTGTCTTGCCGTTCCACAAGTGAACAGTGATTTCTTCTTTCTTTGATGCTGTGGAATGGAAGAGGGCTACACTTCATTATGTCTGACCTCTGGGTTTGGCTCTCCCCACTGGCAAGGCCTCAGCTGGGGCCCTCTGTTCTCCCTGTTCTGCAGTGGCCACCTCTTCCTGGCCGAGTGCACCAGCTCCCTGCCTCCCGGGCCACGAGCTGAGCTGCAGGGGGTCTGTCTTTCACACAACCTAAATGCACCCTACCCTCAGCAGATGCTTCCCGACACGGCATAAAGTACAAGAGGGCTGACTGGCATGCATGAAAGGATGGCCAGTCCCTGGGGAGCCTGAGGAGGGAGGGGCAGTGAGTTCTGGTACAACCCAAGTGAATACTATGGTTTCACTAACCAACAGACAGGGTAGCTATAGGCTACTTTCTCTGATTTAAAAAAAAAAAAATTACAATCTCAAATACACAGTTGTGCCGGGCGTGGTGGCTCACGCCTGTAATCCCAGCACTTGGGAGGCTGAGGCAGGAGGATCGTTGTGAGTTCGAGACCAGCCTGGGCTACAAAAGTGAGCTCAAAGCCAGCCTGAACTGCACAGTGAGACCCTGTCTCAAAAAAAAAAAAAAAAAAAAAAAAAATCAAATACACAATTGCTGAGCCAGGCATGGGAGCACAAGCACATAATTCCAGTAATACAGGAAGCTGAGACAGGAGAATCACATGCCAACCTGGGCTCATAATGAATTCAAGGCCAGCCTAAACTATACCAGAACAATCCTGTCCCCAAGACAAATGATTAGATAATCTATTGGGGCCCAGGGTTAAGTGGCAAGAATTCTTTTTATGAGTGGGCAAGATAGCTTAGTGGACTAAGAACCTGCTTAAGGAAGCTCAAGGAACCAGGTTCAATCCCAGGCACCACATGCTGCACCAGCCCTGTCCCCAGGTGTGCTGAGCTGGCCACTGAGACCAGACATGGTGGCACACCCCTGTAATCTCAGCGCGGGGGTGGTTGAAAACAAGAGGATCACTACAAGTCAGAACTGCATGGTGAGATTCTATAGCAAATAGATTAGGAAAAAAAAAAAAAGAATTCTTTTTTAATGGCTCTAAGACCTCTAAGCTCTGGCCTAATCACCATCTTGGCGCCCTCTGGTGAGCAGCTTCCCTTACCTTGCATCTCTGAGCCCAAGAGGACAGTGCCAGGACCATATCGCTGTTGGCCTGGCTCCCACGCTGCCAGTACCTTGTCCCCAGGTCGCAGTGAATATTCCACGTACGGTGAGAGCTGAACAACATCTTCTTCTGAGACCACACTCTGCCTCTGGGTTGGCAGTTTGGGGCCTGTGACAAAGGGCGCCTCAAACTCCACAAGCAGGATCCCTTGCCTCTCCAGCTATGGGAAAGAACAGAGAAGATTTGGCCTTAGAAAGGAAGACGGGAGGCCCGGATTGCCTAGGGTACTCCAGAAGCAGGCCCAGGGCCTTCCTTATGGACAGGACACCCCTGTTGAGAATGGACAGGACCAAGTGCACTTGCACTGATCAGAGTGAAGTCGAGCAGGCTGCAGGCCGCTGCTGCTCCCCGCTCTGCTTCTCGCCATGGGCCGCTCTTCTTCCTCACTATCTGCCTTTCCCTTTCCAGGCTCCTCCTTTTCTTGCTTTTCTTTCCTCCCACCAAACTCCTGGCCTGCAGTTCCCAGGAGTAGCCTGGGTCCTCTGGATCTTTCCTCAACTCACACCCTTCCTCCAGACACTACCAGGAAGGGTTGTTTCCACGTCCAGGACCAACCAGGGATGGTTTGTTGTGCATCTACCTGCCCACGTGGACAAGGAGTTGCTGTGCCTGTGAGGGACCCCTTGGCCGGCCGTTTGAATTAGAGAAGAAAGGTGCAGCTAAGTAAATCAATAGCATGCGAGAGAAAAAAGACTTAAGCTAAATTAAAAAAAAAAAACAAACAAGCTAAATAAAAGTAGAAATTGTCTGAGTATGCAGAACCTTAAAGAGAAAGTCAAGTTACAAATATTGTTAACAAGTGGGGTGTGGCAGTACATGCCTGTAATCCCAGCACTTGGGAGGCTGAGGCAGGAGGATTGCTGTGAGTTTGAGACCAGCCTGGGCTACAAAGTGAGCTTAAGGCCAGCCTGAACTGTAATGTCTGTTTTTTTGTTTTGTTTTTTATTTTTTTTGTGGGACCCGGGTTCAAACTCACAACCTTGCACTTGCCAGGCAGGCACTTGTGCCACGGACCTATCTCCTCAGCTAGCCTGAACTGCATAGGGAGATGCTGGCTCAAAAAGACACACCACACACACACACACACACACACACATATATATATATATATATTATATATTATATATATGTTAACAAATCACTAGAGAGGATGGATCTGTATTTGAGCAAAAACTCACATTTAATTTGAATTCACCTTTTATTCAAAAATGACAAAATTACTTTTGATTTGAAATTCCATGATTCTTTTCTTGTTTTGTTTTATTTTGGGGACTTTGTACTAGTCTTCCCTCCATTGATCCACATTCCCAAAGTCTGATTTTGAAAAGACCCAAAGAAGTAAGTAGCCCCCAAAGGAAAGCCCAGCCCAGGCTCCTGGTCATGCTGCAGAACAAGCTCAAGTGCATGCAGGCAGGCGCACTTTGCCCTTTCTCTTAGGCTATTCCCATAATCAGACACATTGGATTTTCCTGAACAAAGCACTATGGGTAGAATTGTGGCTCCCTTCCCACCAAATTGACCAGCTGAAATCCTAGTCCCCACAACTCAGAATGTAACTTTTCTTGGAAACAGGGTCACTGCAGGTACAATCAGTTCAGAGAAGGTCAGGATGAGCATGGCAGGCAACAGCAGAGTATATTCAGTTGT
The DNA here is from genome assembly GCA_004027025.1 of Myocastor coypus. Lineage (NCBI taxonomy): Eukaryota > Metazoa > Chordata > Mammalia > Rodentia > Myocastoridae > Myocastor > Myocastor coypus. Next base: position 8,630 of record PVJA010050154.1, on the reverse strand, counting down.
GGTACTTGGCTATGCAGTTCTGCCAGACTAATACACCCCCTGCTCACTTGTATAGTCAGGCCATTGGAGATCTATCAAAGAAACCACACTGTTGGCCCAACAGTCATAAGGCAAATCAGGTACAAAAGGTGCCACTGAGAGGAGCCTGCCAGGAAGATGCTCGGTGTTAGGGACTCACATCTGGAGCAGCCTTTATCTGAGCTGGATAATAAAGTCCATCTGGTTCCCTCCTCGCCAGGACCCAGGTATTTGCAGCCTCTCTAACCCTTCCCAGCAGCCCAGGGTCCTGCCAGGCTGGGTCAGCAATGTGGAGACATGGGTGATGCGAAGCATACCTGGAAAACAGCAAACAGAATCATGGGCAAATACTAAAGCTCTAAAAACATCAAGAAACACATTTCACAGTTAGCCTGGAGGGGCATGACAGCATGTGGGTGCCATACAATGGGATGTGGAACAGAAATCCACAGGGAATGTGGCAAAATGCACAACTTCTGATAAAATAAGGTAAACTTTTGGGAAGGGAAAAGGTAATGGCACCAAAAAAAAATTAAAAAAAAAAAAAAAAAAACGGTGAAGAGGGCCCGGGAGATAGCTCAGTGGAATAAGCACTTGCCATGCAAGTGCAAAGGCCTGAGTTTAATCCCTGGTACCAAATAAATAAATAAATAAATAAATATTTATTTATTTATTTATTAAAAGAATTATTATTATTATTATTATTATTTGGTCTTTTTGAGACAGGGTCTTGCTATGCAGTTCAGGCTGGCCTTGAGCTCACTTTGGTAGCCCAGGCTGGTCTTGAACTCGCACCAATCCTCCTGCCTCAGCCTCCCAAGTGCTGAGATTACAGGCATGCGTCACCACGCCCGGCTAAAGAATTATTTTATTTTTTTACTTTTTATCTTTTTTTCTTGTTTCAGAACTTTTGTTTGTTTATTTATTTTTGTGGCTGGCTCAGCCTGCCCTGAGGACAGGGCTGGTGCAGCATGTGGTGCCGGGATGGAACCAAGGTCCCTACAGCTGCCTAAGCTTTCTTAAGGAGGCGCTTTAGACCACTGAGCCATTCTGCCGAGCCCAATAAAATTTTAAAAGGTAAAGACGTAGGGGCTGGGGGATAGTTCTGTGGCACAAGTGCCTGACTGATAAGTGCAGGGTTGTGAGTTTGAACCACAGCCCCACAAAAAAAAAAAAAAAAAAAAAAAAAAAGGTGAAGACAGTAAAGGGAACCGTGTGTGTGTGTGTGTGTGTGTGTGTGTGTGTGTGTGTGTGTGTGTGGCTCAGTGCCTGAAGGCAGGGCTGGCACAGCATGTGGTGCCAGGGATTGAACCACAGTTCCTACAGTTACCCAAGCTTGCGTAAGCAGACACTTCAGACCACTGAGCTATCTTGCCAGCCCATGGAAGCATTGTTTTTGGATTAGAAACTGAAACATGATTGGGCTTGAATATTCAAGTTAGTTAATGCTGGTTGAGAGTGAATAATAGACCAGAAAGAGTGCCTGGAGGTGAGACCTAAGATACCAGTACTTACCGGCTCCGGGCCTTATCCTGGACCAAGTGGAGTGAATACTAGGAGCAAAACCATAAAGCCCTTGGCTCTGGGGGGTTTAAGGATGAAGAGGGGCTGAAGTAGGGGCAGTACAAGGAACCGGGTCTGGGAGATGGGCAAGAAAATGAGATCAGGTCTGGGAGGTGTGTGGGCTGGGCCAGTTGGCCTTGGAGAGCTGGAGTGTGGTACCTGGGCTTTTGGAGAAGCTGTTTCATAGTCAAGCCCAAATCTGGAGATGCTTAACCTGGCCTTGAGTAGAATGGCAATTGCTCAAAGAGAAGGAACAGCTGGGGTGAGGAAAGGAGAAAGAAGGGGATAGCTTGGATAATTGTCCTGCTGGTCTCTGCTGGTCTATTGAAAGGAGTAGTTAATGTGCAATTTTTTTCTTTTCAATATTTTTGACCAAAAATATTTTTGACCAGTTTTGCGTGCTTGTATCTGGCAATCTGAACTAGTTTGAAGACGACGATATGCAATTTAACAAACACTGTTGAATTTCTATCATTTTGTTTAGTGAAATTCTGTACTTTTTTTTTTTTACCACTTTTAGGCCCCCCTCCCTTTTTTTTTTCTTTTTTTTTTTCTTTTTTTTTTTAAGAAAAAGTAAACAGAAGAAAAGAGAGCAGTGAAAAACCATCCAGGCTGACCTGTTCCTAACTCAGGCAAACTGAACTGAATGACACAGAAATGAGTTCTAGGCAAATTTGCATTCATCATAGACTTTTTTTATTAGAACGTGGTTGCAATACGCAATTAATTTGTTTATCTTGAGGAGCCAGCAAATGCATGTACATTTGCATCTTAATCCTTTTTATATCCCCTTTCCTCTTCTCTCCTCCCCCATCGATCTCTAGGTTCCCTTCTTATTTAAAAAAGCTCTCCCTTCCTGTTTTCTATTATTTATCTTTTATTACACTCTGTGAATTAGTTACACTTTGCATCCTTTGTCCTCCTGCAGTTGTACTTCAGCCAGCTAACTGAGGACACTATATAAGAAACCCCTGGGTAGCTGAGGGCTTTCAACTGTCATATACAGTTAGGATTTGAGAAGGAAGGCCGTTGGCTATACGCTTGTGCAACTTCTGTGCTGAGTTGACTCAGCTAATAATATACAGAAAACATCCGGAGTAAAGGAGCTCAATATATGGTTAGATTTTCCTCCCTCCTTCCCAATGACAGGGACTTCACCAACCCCAGCTCTGATGACAGCTGAAATGCAACCAGGATTCATTCCGAGGGAACTCACAGAGGGACCTGGAAACCTCAGCTTGGTTGTTGGTGGCAGCCAGCCTAATTTCTCACATGTTGCCTCAGTAAGTCTCACAGTTTATGGTAAAATGAGCTTGAAATCTTTTACACGGTCAGTATTTTTTTTTTTTAAAGAATTCTTATTTTATTTAACTTTTTTTCTTGTTTCAGAACTTTTGTTTGTTTGTTTATTTATTTATTTATTTATTTTTATAGCCGGTTCAGCATGCCCTGAGGGCAGGGCTGGCGCAGCATGTGGTGCCAGGGATCCGACCGCAGTCCCTGCAGCCGCCTAAGCTTTCCTAAGCAGGCGCTTTAGACCACTGAGCCATCCTGCCGGGTCCCATACCCGGTCAGTATTGACTGCTTTCTCTCAACTGTAGTAGCCACAGCTCTGCTACAAGAGGAGCCATAGCCTTGTCACTAGAGGTCACTGGGAGTACAGTGTAGGCTGCAATAAGAGACTTTTACCCCATGCAAATCCCAGGCCAGAAATCAAGTTCTCTCCTTCTTGGGGCACACCATTCCCTGCAGAGGGGTGAGACCAGTACCTGGTGAGAGCATAGGTCCTGGGGAAGCCAGGAGCTCCGTGGGCAAAGGAGCAGGCGAAGGAGAGATCTGTAGGTACCGTCTCACAGCCCCAGCCAGGGGCCTTCAGGGTTGTGGCCACACTGCAGTACTTCGGCAAAGGCATTGGGGTACAGATGGATTGTGGGAAATCACCTGGAATAAAGCACCATGGTTACCTGAGTTCACCCACAACCCAGCAGAGAGAGCCCAGGTGGGCCATCTCTGCGGACAGCCGGGTCCTTGCACTGCCCTCACCTGCTGCACAGACACCAGGGTCCCCATTGGATCTTCTGCCTCAGCGACTTTTGTGCAAGGAGCAGGGGAGCAATAGAAAGAGTAGGAGCTATGATTTTAGAAAGATCTCACTATAAAATCCTCCACAGCCTCGTGGTTGGGTGCTGAACTCCTGTGCCTCTGTGGCAGCCCTCAGGAGGCTACACCTGTGTACTGGTAGCTCAAGATCCCCTATTGTTTTCTTCCCTCCTACTCCCTGGGCCCAGGGATTTCTTGGGGGAAGCCCACCCTTTTCTTTACAAACCCCAACCCTGATGATAAACCAGCCACCTCCCCTGTAGGACTAACTCTGATCCATGCTGAGCTGAGACTGCAGGGCCATGGCACCCCTCAACCTTCTCAGAGGTGACAACCACCACCCAGGGTCCATATTCATACTTGGCTACTCCAACCCACCAGAATCTCTTAGGCTCTGCTCTGCCAGGTCCACAGGTCTCACCCCAAAGAGACTCACCTCCAGCCGCAAGGCAGGCCTCCTCACCTCAGCCTCTGGCCCCTTCCGACAGTTGGAGCCCCCCAGGGCCTCAGCCCAACTGACTCTTTGTTGCCTAGCATGTTGCCATGGATGCAAGCAGGCAGGGCACCCTGGGCCCCTGGGAACACGAGCATGTGTGGAAGGGTGCCAGGAGGCCTTGAGGGGCAGCAGCACAGGGATATAGTGTCTCTTTCATTCCTTTCTTTTTTTCTTTTTTCTTTTTTGTAGGACCAGGGTTCGGACTCATGACCTTGCCAGGCAGGCACTTGTCCCATAGAGCTAAAAGCTATCTCTCCTGCTCCAGTAGTCTCTCTCTCTCTCTCTCTCTCTCTCTCTCTCTCTCTCTTCCTTTTCTTCCTCTGGTGGTGGTGTGAGGGAGATGGGGTTTCCCTATTGTCCGCAGAGTCAACCACTGCAGGAGGGACACCTCATGGATCCCAAGGGAACCCTGTGTGTGGGGTGGAGGAGAGATTTCTACCCTGTTCAGGCACGAAGCCAGCTGAACCCAGGGGAACCATGGGGACTCTCAGGGAACTTTCCCATAGTTTAAAACAAAATAATCAAAGATATGAGCAAGTTTGTCTGAGGCAGACCAGACCCTGCTGAGGAGCAGGGAGATGGGGATCACTAGGTCAGGGAGGGGGCAGCATGACCAGAGGAACAGAAAAGGTCTGGATTCTGCTTATTTGGACACCCATGCAGGCTGGTGTTTTTAGGACCTGACCATCAGTGTGCACTGATTATATGTCTGGTTTTGTGTTCAGTGTAGAATACCACAAAGGTACACAGGGATGTTTGTGGGTATCTCCCCCACATCTCCTGCCCTCTCCTGCCCCTGATGTGTCTGCACATTCACGTGAGTAGAGAGGCTGGCTGGACCTCCCGGTCCAGGGGTGAAATGTGTGTCAGTTAAGGGTTCTTTGTGCTTCTCTAGTCAAAGCGAACCTTGAGGCTTTTGCTGGGGACATTGGGTTACAGACTTTCTCTTGCTTCCTATGCATAAATATAAAAGCATATAATTCTGAGAGCTTTTGATAGCCTTTTTAGGATGCTCAAACTATTTCCAGAGAAAGAGAAGACAGACCTAACCAAAACAGACTCAGGGACAACAGACTGTTGGCAACTGAGTCCTCCAGTTACAGGAGACAACGCATTTCCTTTACTGGTGATGCCAGCTGGATTGTGTTTTCTCTTCCCTGTAATTGAAAGCATCCTAGGTGCTGACTTTCCTCACAGAGCATAGCCCTGTAGTCAGCAAAGTAATGGTGGTCCAGACCCACTCCTTAATGGATTAGTGACTTGGCACATAAATTCAGAGCCTGAAAAAGACTAAGGAAGGCTGGCAGCGAGAGAAGGATTCCTGAATAGGACAGTGAGATTGCCCTGGCGGTAGGGAAAAGGAGAATGTTTCTGCTTAGAAAGCAAGAGCTAAGAGAGAAGGATGCATTTGAAAGACTGATTTTCTAGCCGGGCGTGGTGGCGCACGCCTGTAATTCCAGCACTCGGGAGGCTGAGGCAGGAGGATTGGTGTGAGTTCGAGACTAGCCTGGGCTACAAAAGTGAGCTCAAGGCCAGCCTCAACTGCATACTGAGACCCTGTCTCAAAAAGACAAAAAAAAAGAAAGACTGATTTTCTCTGGGGGAACAGATCAGGTATCCTGGCTATTTGGGAAGGGGACAGATTGCATGGTGCTTTACACGGTGAGCAGATAAATTTAAACAACGTGGTAGTCAAAAGGAGATCATCAGGCAGTCTGACCATCACAGTTAGCAGAAGTGCTTTAAGAGAACATCAGAGAATGCAAGTGGAGCCAGTGGAAAACAGTGCTCAAGAGGGCAGAGGGGAGACAGTTAACCATGACCCAGGTGACGGGACTGGAAAAGGAAAATAGTAACAATGGTATCTAATGACACTGTCTGACTTGAGGCTTTTTTCAGGATATAAGGAATGTAGGCTGAATAAGACTGGTATCTGTCTTTCAGAAGCTTGTAGTTTACTAAAAAAAGACAGCCAGGTATATAAGGTGTGTAAGGACAGCAGGGGGATAACTATCAGAAAAAAAAAAAAAAAAAAAAAAAAAAAAAAAAAAAAAAAAAAAAAAAAAAAAAAAAAAAAAAAAAAAAAAAAAAAAAAAAATATATATATATATATATATATATAATAAAGATGCAAGCAACGGCTAATATTGGAAGTTGGGAAATGCTTCACAGAGACAAAACAGTGTGACAAATAGCTCAAGGGAAATCCTAGCAGGACTTGGTGACAGATGGCACTGGGAGCTGAGGGACAAAAAGAGCTGAAATGAGCCATGGGAGTGGAAATGGAGGGCTGGAGAAGGCAGATTTTCCTTCCCAGCATGAGGACAATCTGGAAGACCTAGAGGATGTGATATTACAGACAGTATGAGATAGATAATTGTAAATATAATGATTAAAAATGGCCACACGCCTGGCAAGTGCAAGGTCGTGAGTTTGAACCCTGGTCCCAGAAAAAAAAAAAAAGCCTACAAATACATAGTAAGTATCAGGCACAGTAAATACTCATAATAACATTTGGTGAATCGTTTTTCTTATTTTGTGGGTGAAGGACCAGAACATAGGAAGGAGGAGGTACAGCCATACTTCAAACAGGTAGAATCTGCAGAGTGCCTTCTGGAGCTCCATACTGAACAGGGTACGGAAGTCTAGGTCCAGGAAACAGAGGAGTCTGAAGTAATTTCAAACAGCAACAAAGTTTTGTGAACTGTGTTTGCTAAGATGCTTTCTCATCATGGTTTTTCCTCAACTCTACCTTTTGACAAATCAAGGGAGCTTCATTGTGATTGCTTAGCAAGAAATATTCACAGTGCATGTGAGAAGCCTTGTGTAGTCGTTTGTCAGACTTTCCATGCTTTTGTGGAAGCTTGTCAGACCTGGGACTCTGGCCAAGAAGGACAGAGTGACAGGCCCAGGAAACCCTAGGGAGGTCGGCTTCTCTAGAGCTCTTGGGAAGGAATGAGCAAAGTATGTTCTGGTCTGTTAAGAATGTTAGTACGTCTGAAACCCAGGCAAGGATACGCAGCACAGGCTGGCACTGACGCTTCTATTTGCCCACACAGAAATTACATTTAGGAAAAACGACTGGGCGATGCTTCAAGAGACACCATTCTGTGCAGCTATTTCTTTTGTTGAAAAAGGCTGGCTCAGACAATTCTGAAAATAGGGTCAGCTGGGCGGCTGGAAGTTGCCGTTAGAGTAGAGCCTTTCCCAGGGTTACTCTGGGTCTCAACTTTATCGCAACACAGAAGAGACTGAAGGTAGCTGATGTACTTGATCGCAGCTCGGAGGGTCTCCACTTTGCTGAGTCGCTTCTCCAAGTACTCCTCGGGCAGATGGTGTCGGAGCTGGGCATAGCCCTCATTGACACACTTCACCCGCTGCCTCTCGCGCTCATTCCTTTTCCTGATGAAGGCTGGCCCGTATGAGTACTCACACCTTCTGTAATTCGGATAAGGCATCGGGAAGGGGAAAGGGTAGGGCTCAGCATAATTTTCCATGATCAGGGAATCACTGGTAAAAGGTAGCAGTGACAGCTCTTCAGGGTAAGGGGATGGCGCCTGGGCCTCAGGGTACAGGTGGAAAGTGACCATGGGATCCAGATAGAAGGACCTGGCTAGTGGCAAGTGTGCGGGCTCAGAGAAGACAGGAAACGTGTCTGACGGGTTAGAGTGGCTTCTATTGTCCATTATTTCCTCTTTCACCTAGAAATAGAACCAAGCTTATTAACTTGGCCAGATCAAGAGAGCAGACAACTTTCTTAGAAATCAACACTTAAAGACTTAGTGTTTTTGTTTGCTTTGTTTTTTTTGGGGGGGGGTGGGGGTTGATCGAACTCAGAACCTTGCACTTGCCAGGAAGGAACTAGTGCCCCTGAGCTATCTCCCTGGCCCCTTTTTTTGTCTTTTTGAGACAGGGTCTCTCTATGTAGTTCAGGCTGGTCTTGAGCTTACTTTTGTAGCCCAGGCTGGTTTTGAACTTGCACGGATCCTCCTGCCTCAGCCTCCCAAGTGCTGGGATTACAGGCGTGAGCCACCACGCCCGGCTCAAGACTTAATGTTTTGATGACTAGTTTCAGGCTTGTTCCAAGAAGTAAAGAAAAAGTATTTTTCGATGGAAACACACATAGTTCTTTTCCTCTTTTCTCTCTTCACACGTGGATACTCATATGGTGGCATCCCTTTCTCTACACCTGATGGAAAACCTGGTTTCATTTTTCCTAACACCAGAAAATCAAAATATTGATCAATTTGTTGAGTTCTGAAGAAAACACTTAGAAAAAGGAAAGCAATTTGAAGTCTAATTGCAGATCTCCATAAGGACATATAGCTATTAGTTTCTCAAGATTTTCTCCCTGAGTATCTTTAGGAGTGAAGAGGACTATTTTCTTTCCTTTCCTTTCCTTTCCTTTCCTTTCCTTTCCTTTCCTTTCCTTTCCTTTCCTTTCCTTTCCTTT
>PVJA010050152.1:0-13419 GCA_004027025.1 Myocastor coypus | reverse complement strand
CGTCTTTTTTTTTTTTTTTTTTTTTTTTTTTTTTTTTTGTCTTTTTGAGACAGGGTCTCGCTATGCAGTTGAGGCTGGCCTTGAGCTCACTGTTGTAGCCCAGGCTGGTCTCGAACTCGCACCAATCCTCCTGCCTCAGCCTCCCGAGTGCTGGGATTACAGGCGTGAGCCACCACACCCGGCTAAAATTAATTAATTAATTTATTTATTTATTTTTTTTTTTTTTGCGGGACCAGGCAGAGTTTGAACTCACGAGCTTGCACTTGCCAGGCAGGCACTTGTACCATGGAGCTATCTCCCTGGCCCCTCAGGCTTCTCAGAGATTCACGTAATATCCATTGTACAAAATCCCAGTGATAGCTTTCTGGAGATACTAGAGAGCTTAAAAAGACAAACTATAAGATTATTTTTCCAATTTCTTGACAGACACGAGAGCAAAACCTAATTTAGTATCTCTTACTTCACCGAAAAGGAAGGTTTGTGCTAATAGCTATTGAAGAACTTTTAATCCCACACCTTATGTGTTCAATAGCTACTCTGAAGATAACAACATGCAATGTAAAAATTATTGTTATTCCCCTATTATTTTGTGATGAAATTTTATTTTATCTTTTTCATTAAAATAAATAAAATTAGAAGTTCTGTATCCTAACACTATATATTTAAAACATAGGAGGGCATCCTTGGAATTATGACAAAGAAGCAACACTTCCATATAGGTGCAGGCAATAGTAGTTTTAGGGTTTAAAGACTAACTATGCTCAGAGAGGACTGACCAAGGGAGTTCACCCAGCAGCTGCTAGAACATTTCACTGTGACTCTTTTCTCGAAGCTGGCTTGCTTTCAAGAGAAAGAGCACCAGCATGAGATGCAGGGCCAGCTCCCCTAGTCCTTAGTGTCACCATGTCATCTCCTCTCCCAGAGCCTCCTGTCCTTGGTATTATCATGTCTGGTATTCTTGATGGACAGCATTGGCACATTTGGCAGTGGCTCTGATTCCCTAACTGCACCCTAAAAGATTCTTCAGATCACATTAACACAGACATAAACAGCATGAAAAGAGCTCAATCTTTGCCTTTCCTTCCTACACAAAGACAACAGCATCTTAAGACAACACAAATACTGAAATAAAAGACATCAACTCCATTGCTCATTATAATTCCATCAAACTGAGTAAAAATTAAGCAATTTTGACAGATTTTGTGAAGTGTTTTTTTTTTTTTTTTTAAGTTGGACTTGAACTCAGTACCTTGCTCTTCCCAGGTAGGTACTGTGCCATGGAGCTAGCTCCCTGTCCCTTGTGTTTGAATTTAAAAATATACTTCACACACACACACACACACACACACACACACACGCACACACTTCTGCTCTTACCTTGCAGCCTCTGCATCACATTGGCGATGTCACGAGGGGATCTCGAGGCTCCCCGGGAGGCTGCCATGGGTCCCTGTGCAGGAAGAACCCAGCGCTAGAAATTCTTCCCCCAACTGGGTCTGTGTTACTCCAGCAAACATGAGACCCTTCTAGATTTGCCAAGTCATGAATGAATCTCTGGAGCTTGAGGCAGACAGCGAGGAGGGTACATTCCCACAGGTAGAACAACTTCTCTAAGACTATGCTCCTACGGAAGGATCTGAAAAACAAAACCACAAAAGTAAAATATTACAAAAACTCTGCATAGGTCACACCAGTACTAAAAGAACTGTCTCTATTCACTCAGAAAGATCCTATTCATAAAGAGCTATGCATGCGTTATGAAGTTGACATTTGGATATAGAACAAAAACAGCTGTTCAAAGGAGAAATATTCATATTTATTTCAAGCTTCCTTTCAAATTATAGACTTGCTTAATCTATGTCTTCAAACCCTGAGTTCTGTTTCTCAGTATCCACAAGTTCTGTTATCTGTGCTATTTCAGTTTTTTGCACACATATTCTATTGGGTTTTGTGGCACATTTTTCGGGAATGAGACCGCATCCTAGTTCCTAATAGCAATTTAATTAATTTAAATGGTATAAAAGTAGAAAGTGTTTCATTCTGAAAATCAGAATTTCAAGTAATCAGAGTGGGGTGTAGTGCAGCGCACCTGTAATTCAAGCACTTAAGAGGCTGAGGCAGGAGGAGCACCATGAGTTTGAGGCCAGCCTGGGCTACATAGTGAGTACAAGGTTACCCTCAGCTACATAGTGAGACCTTGAGCCATAGTGGACCTTGCCCCTCAGACTGAACTAATACAATTATAGAAGACAAAATCCGTGTATATATTTTTTTCCTTCTCCACATAGAAGGATGCTAAGGTAGTATGCAAGGCCAGGGAGGGGTCAAGTAACCACAGAGAACAGTGCCCTTCTATCCTTTTCCTGAGTTCTCTGCTGTGGTCAAATGTAATTGCTCAGGACTAGGGTGTCAAAAAGAGGTAGGGGAGTCAGTGGTGAAATCTTGACACTGAGAAGTGTAATTTGAACAATGTTTTCTTCACCCTAGACTTAGCTGAACAGAAGGTCTTGCCATCAGCAAAGTAATTAGAGAGAAAAGAGGAGCACCTTGCATGCAGAGAAAGAAATGCAGTCACGGGACCACACTGATGAGGCCCAGGGACAGTGATTCCTTATCCTAGGCCCCACTGACTCTATAATATGATGATGGTGGAGAGATGGGAATCAGGGTAGGAAGAAAAGAAGCGAGTCTAAAGCAAACCTATGCTGTATGTGTGGGATGCCCTACTGGTCTGAAGGAAAAAAAGAAAATAGGAGCTTACAAATGTTATAAAAAAATTACATTATTATTTAAACAAATGGTCTTTACAGCAGTATTATTTATGAAACAGTGATAGGGTATTGTTACAAACTTACTGACGTTAAATGGCATAATTAATACTTCAGTCTGTGGTCAGAGTGCATGAATGCAAAGCGGTAAGCATCACTTCTGAAAGGCTTAGTAAGACAATAGATTGGAAACACTTCACACTGCTGCTGACCTGTGTTCAGGATCAAAAAGAGGGACTACAGCAAGGTAGGGTTCATTTTGCTGGTCGGTGTGCAGGGATGCACTGAACAGTGTGGAGCGAGTCTTTCTCTGGACCACTTGGAAACACATCTCCCAGAAATGGGACATGGTATTCGCATCTTCCAGGCAGGAGGGTCACTTCTGTGTGGGTGGCTCCTCAAGAAATTCCCAAGGGAGGTAATTACTGATGGCTGGGCTGTCACATTTTACGGCCTATAATGCTGACGACACTATGTGCCCACTATCAGCCCAAATCTCCTGGGGAAAAGCATTGCACCTGCCCACATACCAAGGCTACTTTAACTTGGAAGATGCAGAGAGTGAGAAATGCCTGAGCGACCTCACGACTGGCTCCTCCTGGCTGTTAGAGAGCTAGATTATGCAAATTAAAGAATATAGCTTGCTGAAATCTGACTATACCTGTCTATTCATTTATCTTTGCACTGTTGTCATTATTTGCATCCATACTAAGTAGAGCACACCTATAAGAAAAAGAAAATGCACTTCAATAGTAGCCTATAGTAGGCTCTACACACTACTGCAGCTCACAGATAAATAGGACACACCTCCCTCCCTTTCAGTCAGGAATTATGGGACTGAAAGGGATTTCTGTAAATTACTGCATTACAGACCACTCAACCTTCTTTCTCTCATTCATGTCACACAAGACATTAGCATGACATCTGTTTTTGAGGATCTTGGAACACAGTGAGAGGCACAACATAGAAAAGCTAATGTTGAAATGCCAGGATGAGTGCCCCTACAGAAGAGAGAAATGCAGATGGCACTAAGCCAATTCGATGCTTTGGGAAAAGTGTTCTAGGAAAAGCAATGGGCAGGTAAAAGATATAAAAGATGCTTTACAGGAAGAGGCACCACGTTGAGCAAAGGCATGGGTGTGAGAAACGGCATGGCTCGCGTGCAGAGCTGTCAGCAGTTAGCTCTGAAAGGGGGTGTAGCAGGGTGGTGGAGCGCAGCACATTCTCTGCTTGAGGCATGGTCTCTTTCTCCAGGAAGCAGCAAGAAATTTGGAGACATTAGACTCACAGTGAGAAGGTACAATTTCAGTTGCTAGAAACAATTGTAAAGGTATAATTTGAATAGTATATGAAGTAGTCAGGCTGGGAGATCCAGGAAGCCAGGTTAGGAAGGTATCTTGGGTGTCCTCGCTGGAGAGGGCAACAGATTGAAATAGGATAGTGGAAGAAGAGTAGAAGGCAAAGTCAAAGACATTTTTGTAAGATTTGGTGATCAGTTGGCTGGGATAAAGGCGAGCTGGTGAGGGTCCAGGTGGCAGGAGGTGGGGTTTCTCTTGTGTATAAAGACTCTAAGCAGCCTCAAATTACATGGTGCCTTCAGCAGATCCCAGCAGAAGACAGACTACATGAGCTTTACTTCCAAATGGATTTTCTCTCATGTCTTTGGAGTAACTCTTGAGCCATTTCTTCATTATCCCTCCACCTCAGCCTCTGTGGAATACTTACAACTGAACAAATTGGTGGCATCACTGCATGTCTGACCCAGGATCCTCATCTGACGCAAGGCTTTCCCTGGACACCCCCACGTACATTCAGCACACTCCCAATTCACACAGGTAAGTTCACTTAGGCTCCTGCTCTTCACCACTGTCATTACCATCTCATTCCAGTCAGCCTGTGATGGGCAGACTGTAACTTTTATTGCTTTAACAAATTGGCAATGAGTATATTTCTGAGCATGCTACACCCTACTTATGTGCTTTATCAAATATTTCACATCTATGAGAAAACCCTTCCCTGCCATAAAAATTGATGCAATATCCTTCCCTTTTCATGCTTTAGATAAACCACTTCGCTTTCATCATTCATGTACACAGATATATCCTATGTTGTGAAATTGTAATTTTCCTGGGTTCTTTTTACTGATACTTTAGTATTATATGATTCTATAAGAAATTTTCAATGAATAGAAAGTATAATAAAAAAAGAAGCCTAGGCCTTAGAAGATATGAGTGATAAGTTTAATTCTACCTTGACTGGTTGAGTAGTTTTGATCTGGCTTTGTGTATTGAGGTCCTTGATAACTGTCTATCAGAGGGATTGTGAAACCAAGAAATGCACAGGCTTTGGAAGAAGAACAATCTTCATCTGACTCAATTTTATCACTTATGATTCATACCATATAAAGAAAAGTAAACTTTCCTGAGGTCTTGTTTCTTCATGCAAAATTAGATTTAATTTTTCTGTTAATAAAATAAATTTAAAGAAGATAGATATGGGACTAGGGGCATAGTTCAGCAGTAGAGCACTTGCCTAACATGCTCAACACCCTGGGTTCAATCCACAGCACTGACAAAATAAATAAACAAATACACAAACTAATAAAAAAAGATAACACATAACATATAAGGTGCAGCTGAGTTTAAACGTATCACTGGTTTCTACTTTTCTTCTCATGTCCTTGGTTTCTCCACCTGCCACATAAGAAGTGGCCCTAAAACGGAAAATTGTTCTCAGGGTGCTCTCCAGTTCCAAAGCCAAGCCAGCAGGAATGACAACTGAAACCACTACTCTGTATCATGAGATTCCTGAACTACCTGATTATGTAGCAGTGCTCTGGTGGTGGACATGAGCTACACGACCAGATTGCCAGAGGAGGATTCAGTTCCATCAATGAACTTGCTATTCTTGGTACTGTCAGAAGAGTTTTCAGTGGGTGCAGAACATTGTAGGGTTAGGAACAAAGTAATGAAAAGTAAAGCTGGGTACTGAGACAGAAAGAAAGAAGTAGATATCAGTGGATTGCATATCAACTGATAACCCCTGTGCCATCTCCAAATCTTTTCAGAAGGAGGAACTAAGACATAGTAAGTAGCTAAATGTAATTACCATATTTAGCAAAAAAAATAATACGCCAGCATTTATTACTTACTTCACAGAAAATATGGACTTGGAAACTATTGTAAGGACCAATGTACATACCAAGAAAATAACAGCCAACATGACAGAGACTGTCCCCAAGGGCAAGATGATATAGATAGTATTATGATAAAGTAGGGAGAGTTTGTAATGAAGATCTCTGGACCTCTTTAGGAATAAGGAGAATGCCATCTACTGCATCTGTACTGCAGGATAAAGGGACTTTCAACTCTCTGCCATCTGGGACTCTCATAGCTGAATGAATGATGTTATCTTCTTAACATTAACACCTGTGAAAAAGTCATGACATGTCACAACTTGATTTTTCCTGATTCTACCAAAAATAGACAATAGGATACTACCATAGTTTCTTGTTTGCATTACTGAAAGGAACAAAGAAAAAGAAGTAGAAGTAACCCTCTGGGCCACAACAACACACCTTATAGCAATGTTTAGGTATTGACAAACTATAGAAGAAAAATACCAAGCACTGCAAAAGCCAGGGTTGATTTAGCTTATTCCAGTTTAAAACAACAATAGCAACAAAGCAAAAGGAGACCATAAACACATGAACAGATCCACACCAGTATGATATATGATATATGATATGATATATGATATATATATAAATTAAATGTCTGTATCTCTATAATGCATCATTAATATTCACATCTACCATTAAATAAAAATTAAAAAGCCACTTCCACACACCTTCTTTAATTCAGTTCTTTTGCTGGAGTGATTTCTCATAAGTGTCTCATTTAATTATTTTCCCTATTCACCTTCAAGTGATGACACTAATGAATAAACATTAAAATGACTAAAAATGCAAAGATACTGACATCCTGGGGCTGATAGGAATATATTACTATTATATGTGCACAGGTAATCAGTAAATAATGCTGTCAATTATTTGTTATTATGAATTACACAGGATAATAATAATAAACAGTCTGCTCCCTAGAAGCAGCAGAATATGCACAGGTGGGTACAACAGAAATTATAAAGCAGACCAGCAAGAAAATCATTAAATGGTATGATTCAAAATATTTTGTGGGCCTGGAGTATGAAGTCTCTTGAAGGGTATCTGCCCGCTTCTTTCAACATTTTTGCCTCAATATATATTTTGCTTCTCACACTGCATTAGTTTTTGCTAGCTTAACAAACAAGGAGGGACACATTTAAGAGACAAATCAGAAATGTCCCCACAGAGGCACCTTGGGGCCTGCATGCCAGTCACACAGCCCACAGGGTGTGGCTGCAGAAGCTAGGGCTGTGGAAATGTCACCTATGTCACCCAGCCATGGGCATCTTCCATCCTGTTATGGCTGCAACTTCTGCCATTTGCAAGGTGTTCTGCCTACTGCATGCAGCACGGAAAGCAGGTCCCAGGGGAGCACCGAGCAGTTCTAGAAAATGTTCCAGTGGTGAATCCCCACACCCAAGCAGGAAGGCATCAAGGAAAGAGTTCTCATGCGGGGAAAACGAGGACCCAAGCAAAGTGGTATGTGAAAAATTATTAGAAACATAAACGTGAAGCTATCTGGTACGGGTTGAGCAGATGTGTTTCAAAGGCTAGAAATATTCCAACTAGGTCAGTCTGAAAATGTGCCTTTATTTATCTTCAACATGAAACATATTAAGTTAATAGCAATCAGGTTCATTTTGTGCTAAATCAGCCACAAAGTAATAAAGAGACTCACAAATAGAAAAATTGATATGCATTTCGGTACATTGTTCTGAGGATGGTAGAACTTTTATTCATACTATTAATCTTTTTCAGTATGAAGAATAAAAAACCTCTTACAAAGAACAATCCTCATGATTCACAATTAAACCAGCATTTTATGCAGGAGGTCAAAGGAGTGACCTTTGCATGATAGAAAAATTATTATGCTTTCTGTTGCATACATCTAGCTTCTGTATAAAAATTATGCCTGGGCAAGTAGTTCTTAAATAAAGAACAAAACTAAATCAGCATTAAAGGCAAAATAAATAATTCATTCTGGGCTTTCTTAACAGTCACAGAAAAAATTCAAATGCATAGAAGTTTCCTGTCCCAAACTGAAAAGCTGACAAATGAACACTGCCCGGCTAAGACTATGGGATATTTCTCCGGGGCTGGAACCTCACTGTGTCTGTGGAGGAGGCCTAAGCTTGCCAGCAGCCATCAGCTACCCTCTAGGCGCCCCTGGCGCCCCTGGCGCCCCTCGCCTCCCTGGGCTTCCCTGCGCGCCATCCCCGCCGGGCTCGGTGCACCTGCCGCCCTGCGCACCACCATTTCCCACTACTCGCCCAGCGGCGGTGCAGAATTTGCCTGGAACGTGCGTTTCCGGAGGGGAGATGAAAGTTAGCGTGCCCCCCGGCGCAGCTGTACTGTGACAGCGCCAGCAGAGTCGCCCGGGCCTCCGCGCAGCCTTCAAGCCCTCAGCTCTACTCCCCACTTTCCCTCCCCCAGCTCTTCCTAAAATAGTCTAGGGGTGGAGGGAAAGAGGCTCCTTGAATCTGCTCAACCCCCTGCATTTCCCATCCGATAGTAGCGACGGCACCGACCATCGCAAGAGGGTAGCTGAGGCTTTCGCTTCGGCATCACCGGAGCCAAGGATGGGCCACGAACGGAAATGACAGCTCGGGGAGAGGGTATTCGTAAAGATACCTACGTAGGAGCTGGAAAGAGGCTCTCTAGCCCCCTCGTCTCCTCACCCACGAACGTTACACGCACGCACACCACCGCCACCCTCTTCCTCCGACCCAGCACGCAGAGCTCAGCTTGCAAGCGCAAACTTGCTTGCAATGTGTCTGCAATTTTTCGTCCTGAACCTGTCTCGCTACAGCTTCACTCTAGGTCTCTCTCGGGCTGAGCTTTTTACCTTCTCAGGCAGCCTCCTTCGGCTCCCAGCAGCGAGGTGACGCGAGCAGGCGACTGCTCCTCCTGGCACCGCGGGCGGCGGGTGCAAGGCTGTCCCCCGCCTGTCGCCAGGGCTCGGGCGCGGTCTGCAGGCTGCGGGGAGCCCGGCCGCCCTGGTGACCGAGTGCAACAATCCCAGCCACACTCGGGCCCGCGCTCGCCCGGCCGGCGCGCACACACCGCCTCCCTCGGCAGCTTCCTCCTCCGGCTGCACCCTGGGGGGTTAGGCCGCCCCCGTCCCGCCCCTCGCAGCTTCGCTCTTGTCAGAAGGGAAGGTCGCCCTGGAGGGCTCAGCCTTCCGCGGGGCCCCAGCGCCACCCCTGGGCCGCCACACCCCCTACTCGGCGCAGCTCGCGGGCTACAGGATGCGCCTGTCCCCGGCAGAACTGGGGGCGGGACCTGGAGACTCCGGCACGGCTCCCTACCTACCTCGGAGTAGTGCTGGGCTCCCGCTGAGTCTCCGCGGCCGCCAAGCCCCTCAGAAAGAGCCGCCCTACCGGCGGGCCTTTGCCTGAGGGCCGCTCCTAGGGGCTCAGGTGCGGAGGGAACGACCTAGAGCGCGGGGACCTCCTCCTCCGCGGACCGAAAGAGCCCAGCCGCTCTGGCTGCTAACTTTTGCCCCTTACGTTTCCGCACCGCTCCTGTCTCTGGGCAGAACCTGTCGCGTGAGGCCGGGAAGTCCCCTGAGGCTATCAGGAGGGGCTGAAGCAGGTGGAGGAGCGCATTCCTCAGGCTCCTTGTTAAATGACCTCCAGAAAGACCCTGCCGCCTGATTTCTAAAGCCATCGAATCGCAACTGGAGGGACAAATCAATCAACCTGTATATTTTGTCGCTGTGCTCAAACAGCTTACTTTTCTTGAGAAGATGCTTGACACCCAAATGGCATTAAATCCTATTGGTAATATAATTCTTAAGAAAACCAAAATCAAGTTCTGGGTCCTTCAGTGTCACTACAGGCATTGTGGGACCACGTCAGCCTTCTGCTTGTCCTTCTCACTCACAGGCTCAGAGATCCCAATGTTGCCTGGTAGCATTCAGGAGATTTTATTTTGTTGTGGTTTTATGGTTTCCAAGCAAAGTCAAACATAGCCTCCCTTCAACAACAATAAAGTCCAAGTCCAACAGGATTACTGCAGCTAAAATAATTGAAGGTTGCTGTAATAATCTTAAAAAAAAAAAAAAAAAACACCTAGCCTTAGAAACTTCAATAGTAGTATAATAATTCTTATTCCTTAAATAAACGGGAAGGCCAACTCAGAAAGAGGACAACATTTCTTTCTGCCTCCTGCTGTTCCCTCACCTGCAGTCAGCATTCCCACCATCAGCTGTTCATTTTCTTTAAATCTTTTTCTTTATTGCACTAAACTATGGTTATAATCATAATAATGTCTGAAGCAATTCTGGCAAACCAATCTGATATCTTCTCTAGGCTTATGACTTTTTTTAGAGACCAAGGAATGAATCTCTTAATTACGGGACTTGATAATCAGGAATCTGGGAGTGGAGGGTGGGGGTCCTGGTTTGAGATCACTATCAAAGTCTACTCCTGTCTCTACTGACGGCCAGCACAGTACTGATGGCTGATGGCTGTGTAATTGCTGTGGTAATGGCTGCCCAGAGCCCCTTGTGGATATAACTGGAGCTGAGGTGTCCAGAAAGCCTAGACATTCTCTGCCCAGGTGGCACCAAACCCAGGTTCACGGTTACACTGCTCAGAAGAAAGGACTGCACTGTCTCGGTTCTTCTCCCCAAACTGTACCTTCTCAGCACCAGTCCACCTCGCTGGCTCTTGAAATGAGGTGGAGAGAAATTTTGATATTGTGAGATCCACAGCTGCTTCCTAAGGCTGACTCACTGGGGATGAGGGCCACTTAACATGCAAGCCTGAGGTACCACTCTTGCCAGTTTGAACTTGACTAGTACTAATTCTGCCCTCTCAGTCTCAGACAGGCAGGAGCAGGACATGCCTGGCTGTTGTATGTTCTGTGTTGATCCCTACTTCCACCTTCAGCTCAACTTTATTTTCCATAGGATATTGAGCACATTTTAGACATTCAGAAGACCTTGCCTTTTTCTCTTGCCCTGGGAATGGTGCTATTGTTTTAGTTAACCCAACCTAACCATTGCAAGAACTCCTGCTATATAAGAAATATTTCCCTGAGCTTAGGAGCTACAGAGGTGAGCAAAACCAGACTTGGTCTCTGCCTTCACCATGCTTGTGGAATAGTGAATAGCCATGGAGGGGGATCAAAGTGCATGAATACTGAAAAGGCTAATGGTGCTCTGAGAATTTTCAGTGAGGGAAATTAATTCATTTAGAAGATCAGAAGACTACTCAGGGGAGACATCTGAGCTTTGATGTGCTGGAAGACGACATCAACTAGGTAAAGGGAAGCTGGAGTCTGGAGGAGCAGTCCAGGCACTGAGCAGAGTGTGCACACAGGATCTGGGGAGGAACAGAGCACTGTGCAGCTGGTGAACTAAGGAAGGCATATGTGGCTGGCAGCAGAAGAGACTGGAAGGGTGCAGGAGACAGCAGCTGTGGGAACAATGGGCCCAGAGGGGCCCAACATGGAGCTCTTCAGAGGTGCCCTAAAGAGCTGCACCTTTACTGCCATTGAAGTTGTTTTCTCCTATGGTCTCATTTAGTGGCAGCACTGAGTTGGATTTACCCTTGAAATTTTCCCTTTGGATAAAAGGTGGAAAACACATTGGAAATTGGGGCTGGAATCTATGACTCAGCACCAGTTAAGGAGTTATTGGTATCATCTTTTAGAAAAGGATCATGGCGTGCATTCTGACAGTGACGGTGGAGAGAGTGAATGAACTGGAAAGGCACTTCACAGATCACACTTGCAGGGCCCAGGGTTCTGTGTGCAGCTGTGGAATCAATGCTTGTGTGCCTCATCTTACCCCAGTTTGTATGTTGGAACAGTGGTGGCGCCTATCAGAGGCTGTTGGCAGGTAATGAGGTGGCACCCTCATAAATGGGCTTAATGCCTCTATGCAGAATTACAGAGAGTTCTTGGATTGTTCTGCCTTGTGAGAGAGCACTGCAGGGGAGTATCAGTGAACCAGGTGGCATGCACCCCTCAGACATGGAATTTTTCCATGCCATGGACTTCCCAACTTTTAGAACTGAGGCAAAATGCTGTCATGTAAAGTCTATCCTGTGGATGGTATTACATTAGAGTACCCTGCTGCTCTGAGATGTGAGCCAAAAAGAAGTTTGAAGAGTTATAACATCAGTTAGAGTAGGTAATCTCTTGGATTGTAGGCAAGAAAGTCTTAAGTTGGAGGCACAGCACTAACATTAACTATGTGTAATTTTTAGCTGGCAATTGGCATCACATTTTTTTATCAACCTATGAATCAGGATTACAATAGTGTTTCATTTATAGGCCTGTTGGGACAAAACAAGCTAAAACCTGGAAAGCGCTTAGAACGTTAGTACCTGGCAAATAGTCTACAAATTCAAGATGCAATGAGCATCATTATTATTGTTACACCTATTATTACTTATACTCTACATGTGTGTGACATTGAGACAGAAAAGGAAAACTGTCAGTCTATCTCACCTTGCAATAACTTGATTGAGCCAGGGACACCAGTTCCTGAGAAGGGCAAATATATTCCCTGGGCCAGCACAGGCTGAAGGGTAGCTGCCAAGGTACCTGTCTTCTTCACACCGGGTTTCAGTTTACACAGAATGCAGTTCTGTCACTGTGGCTGTGCCCTGATATCCTCTCTGCATTAATAGCAGGTTGGAAAGCACAGCAAACCTGAATGAAGAGTGCTCTCAGCTCAGCTTTACCTAATGCTTGCGCTGCCATGCTCCATGTGCTTGTAGAATAGGAGTTGCCATGTCCATAGGAAATCAGCAAATAATTATTTCTGTCATTATCATTTCCATTTCATGCAACTGTGTTGACATTACGGGAAAATTATAATATTAAAAATGTGTCACAAAAAAAGTCAATAAAACCTGTCCATGTATCAAAAGCAGCTGTCCCTCCCTAGCAGTTTTAGATCTTAACGCTTAACCATGAGCACATAGGCAAACTAGTCAGTGTGTTTCTTCTACCTCTCTTATACAAACTCATCTATTTGTGAAACCTGTCTGTGTAAACTGCTAAGCAAAATACCTTTTTATTTTCTAAATGTCAAGGAGATGGTAGTTCCCAAGGTCTGGGTAAAGCCAACAACTCTCTGGTTTGGGTTTAGAAAGTTGAGGACCTCTTGCTAGGTAATGAGCTCAAATGGAATCAATGTACACTGCTAACAAGAAAGGTTAGGCAGGAAAAAGGACTCCCTTTTCCTGGCAGTGAAATACCAGGTCCTATGAATTTAAGAATCAAAGGACTCCAATTCATCTAAATCCTCTAAAATGTCCCTTCCCCCATAATTTGCAGTAAGCTACATAGACCTTACTCTGCAGTAAGGACCTATCTTTCACATAAGAGATATAGCAAGGTTTTGTGTTCATCTTGCACAATAATTTCCAACCTGTAGGATTGGACTGGAGTCTTTGCTTTATCAAGAATGTGGCTGTGAATGAAAGTGTTCTAGCAATTCTCTGGTTCTCTACATATGCCTTGATCTAA
>PVJA010050151.1:0-13418 GCA_004027025.1 Myocastor coypus | reverse complement strand
TGTGTGTGTGTGTGTGTGTGTGTGTGTGTGTGTGTGTTTGTGACAAGAGTCTCACTATGCAGTTCAAGCTGGCCTTGAGCTCACCTTGTAGCCCAGGCTAGTCTTCAACTCTCAAGGATCCTCCTAGCCAGGCATGGTGGTGCACGTCTGTAATCCCAGCACTTGGGAGGCTGAGGCAGGAGGATCAGTGCAAGTTTGAGACCAGCTTGGGCTACAAAAGCGAGCTCAAGGCCAGCCTGAACTGCACAGTGAGACCCTGTCTCAAAAAGGCAAAAACAAAACAAAACCCACAAAGGATCCTCCTGCCTCAGCCTCCCAAGCTAGGATTACAGGCATGCGCCACCACACCCTGCAAATGGTGCATTTTATACTAGCATCGTTCTATACGCATATTAACACCATGGTTGTATTTAAAAGCTCATCTAGTGTACCAAGGTTCAATCCCTAGTGTGCCATGCTGGCCCTGCCCCCAGGGCACACTGAGGTGTCAAATGACACTGGGAGTAGTGGCGCGCACCTGTAATCTCAGTACTTGGGAGGCTGAAAACAGGAGGATCACTATGAGCCCAATCTGTGTAGTGAAGATCCCATAGATCCTGTGCTAAATACATAAAATTAAAACCAACAAACAAACAAACAAAAAACCAATTCATCTAGCCTATTGTGATAGATCAGTAAGGATAAGTCTTTAACATTTGTGTCACTAATCTAAAGCTATGTTGAGTTGGAATAGAGACTCTCCTAAATGCCATATGTGCAACAGGTGATCTAATCCATGTGGATAAATGAACTAATAGTTTAAACTTTGGCTTATACTGCTTGATAAAAGAACCTTTTTGTTAGGTTCTTGGCAAGATTTTGAAATAGGATTTTGTTCTAAATTTTGATGATCACATCTGCAATTGCTTCTTTGCATAGATCTAAATGAATATTGTCTCTTAGACTTTTTTAATATTTAAGAATAAATAGTAAATATTGGTAATTTGTTAAAGTTACATGTATTTGTAATGAAAGTATCCTTTATGTTTTACCCATAGGGGCACATATTGGAACATGTCAGCAATTCAGTTTTGACAGGGAGTAAGGGAGGAGGAATTCTTCCTTCACCAATTCATTGTGTGCTTTTAGTGTTATGCTGTGGCTGATAGTTACTCCTTCAGTGTACTCATCTCCAGTGCTTATCCCATTTGCTCCTTCTCACACATCCTTTCTGCTGAGTGTAGTTCATTTCTAGCTTAAAATTTTAAGATAAGCAAATTCACTAGGAACTTTATGTTAAATAAAATTAGTAAGATGAAAGAAGGCCTGAGGACTTAGTTACTGGTGTCTGGAATTGTTGAAAGCTAATTTGTTTACAGGGGGCATTTTTCACCTTGCTGCTATGCTTAGAAATTTATGCCAGTGAGCAAGGTGGTTTGATTGCTAGATAAATGGATTGTAGATAACAAATATATATTTATCTGGCACAACCAGGAAACAAATGAACTTTTTAGTTACTAAAGAAATACAAAATATATCTGACACTGCTGGTTGTTAACCAATTAGAATGCAAATAACTTTTATTTATTCTTTGGGGAGCACAATGTAGCATCTCTGGTCCAGATGCTGCAGTTCTCTATTGAAATCTTTCAGAGGCTTCCCACTAACTGATTTTTTTAACCTGTGTGATCTGGCTTCCAATCCCTTCTCTTTGCAGCTTTCTCCTTGCCCTTTGTTTGCAGACACTGACATTCTTCAGTTGCTGAACTTCCCATATGCTGTCCTAGTGCTGATCTTTCTTGTGTCATTGCTTGCCAGTAGAATGCAGCTTTGGTTTCTTAGTGTGTTTAGTTTTGTTAGTAAATTCAGCTCAAACTTAAGTGACTTGGAGGAGTCTTCTATAAAGCCAATAGATATCAAGTCCCTTATTTTACATGTTCTGTCCATCTCTTATTTCCTTATCACAGCATTTGAATATTAATTGTCAGTAAGTTTTGCAATGTGTTATTCACTGCATACTTTTGTAGTTAAAATGTAAGCTCCATGAAGTCAGGGACTGTGTCACTATTTCCTGCCCTATCTTCTTTTTGGTACCAGGGACTGAACTCAGGACACTGCACTTGCCAAGCAGGCACTTATGCTACTGAGCTATCTCCCCAGCACTTCTTGCTTTATTTTCAGTGCCCCATGTTTAATGCTCAGTTTCTTTTTTTTTCTTTTTTTTGTCTTTTTGAGACAGGGTCTCGCTATGCAGTTGAGGCTGGTCCTGCGCTCACTTTTGTAGCCCAGGCTGGTCTCGAACTCACACCAATCCTCCTGCCTCAGCCTCCCGAGTGCTGGGATTACAGGCGTGAGCCACCACGCCCGGCTAATGCTCAGTTTCTTTACTACTCAGTATTTGACAGTAGCTGGCAGTTGGCTAGTATTTGGCAAACCAACTAGTGCTAAGGTAGCATATTTTTTATTTCATTACACAGATATGTTGCTGATTGTGGTATTAACTAGGTTGTTAGCTAGCATGGATAAAAGCTTATGTAAATCTGGATTTTTCCTCTCAGTTTAAAAAAAATGAACAATAAAAATAAAAATTTGATCTTTTTCCTTTTATTTTATTATTATTATTTTTTTCTTGTTTCAGAACCTTTGTTTGTTTATTCACTCATTTTTATGGCCGGCTCAACCCACCCCGAGGGCAGGGCTGGCGCAGCATGTGGTGCTGGGGATCGAACCGCGGTCCCTGAAGCCACCCAAGCTTCCACAAGCAGGTGCTTTAGACCACTGTGCCATCCCGCCGGGCCCTGATCTTTTTCCTTTTAAAGTGTAGGATGTTGGAATGAGAAATGAAGCTCCATGGTAGACCACTTGCCTTGCATGTTCAAGGCCCTGAGTTTGATTCTTAGCTTCATGTAAAACAAATAAACAGAAAACAAAACATAAATGTAGGTATTATAGTTTGTGTATAGTTGTCCCCCAAAAGCCTCATGCACAGTCATGGGATGGCTTTTAGAATTTGTAATTGATTATTGTGAAAATGGGCGCAGTACCTCCTGAGGCAGATGATTTGCATTTCAATGTAAAAAAGAAGTTAGTTGCTTGAGCTGCTGCTACCTCTCTGTGCTCTTGTTCTTAGCTGCTGCCATGAAAGGTTGCTCTTTGCCATATGTCTGCCTTGGAGCCAGTTGTTGGGTATTTGTCCCGGCAATGAGAGAATAATAACTAAGACAGAATTTGGTACCGAGAGTGGGGTCATTGCCATGACTAAGCCTGACCCTGTGGTTCATGAGTGTTTGGAAATGGCTTATGGAAAGAGATACAAAAGGTTCAGAGATACTGCCTACTTGCGAAGAGCTGAGACAGCTTCAGCTCTTCTGTAGGGGAGTTTCTGATCAGAACTCAGGAGATCAGAAGGCTGATAGAAAGTTGGGCTGTAAACACCAGGCTGGGGAGGTTTCAGCTGGGGAGAAGGACTGTATTGGTTGTTGGACTCTGGATCATTTGTGTTTTGACTTGGCAGAGAAGTTGTCTGCATTTTGCTTGTGTCCAGAGACTTTGCCTGAGACTGAGTTTAAGCATGGCGGACTGATTAATCTTTCAAAAGATATTTCAAAGCAGCCAAATATTGGGGTGGTGGCATGGCTGTTATTGGGGCTTTTAGCCAGATTTATGTTGAGAATCAAGAGCAAGAAGCCCAGGAGGAGGATTTAAAATGTGAGCTTGGCCAGAAAGGAAGTGCCAGTAAAACTGTGAACTGCAAAGACAGAGCTAAGAGGATCTCCAGTGCTGAGAAGGAACCAGAGAATAAAAAATATGGCCTGAAGGCATCACAGGAGATGGCAGGTCTCCACTCTTTGCAGCCTCAGAATTGCAAAGGTCAGGGACTTTGCCTTGAGGAAAAAGCCACTGACTGTCTTGTTCCAGAATGGTGGAAGTGGCTGCACCAGGTTTCAGAATGGCACAGGTATGGGGAATTTATTCCTCAGAATCAGGGTCAGAGTGCTCAGTGATCCATGCACTCAACTCCTACAGCTAAGAGAGAAGGAAATCTGGCTACTGCTCCACCTGGCAGCAGACCTTGGCATTATCCATGTGGCAGTGGTTTTAGGCTCATTGAGAGTGCAGGGGTTCTGAGGTTAAGAAGGCTTCCACCTCATTTTCAGAAGAAGGTCTGGGAGGCCAGGCAGTGTGCCCCTGAGAGGGCAGTATGTAAAGCTATGAGTGAGAAGCCTATTCAGTAGAAATCCCAGAAGTTTGGAAAAGCCAAGAACGTGAATTATCTAAGGGAAACTGTAAAGAGGGAGCAAAGCAAGCCTAAGAGAGAAGCATAAGAGCTACAACTACCAAGAGTGCCATGGGGCGGAGCCACATGAAGCTTACAATTTGCCACAGGTTGCTTGGGATGTTACACAAGGACCTATAAGATTTAATATTGGCCCTTCTGGATTTTGTACTTGCATTGGTCCCAGTGTTTGGTATACTGCTTTGTGTAACTTTTGGAATGGTAATGTATATCTTGTGCCTTTAAATGTTAAATGTGTTTACGTTTTCACTTATATAGAGGCATACAGAGACTTGGGACTTGGACTTTTCAGCATTACTGAAACTGTTGGGACTGGCAACTCTTAGAGATGGACTAGAATGTCTTTTGCATAAAGGAATGTGCGCATGCACATGAGTCTTTGGGGGGGTCCAGGGGCGGAATGTTATGGTTTGTGTATAGGTGTCTCCCAAAAGCCTCATGCAATCCTGGGGTGGCTTCTAGAATTTGTAATTAATTATTGTAGGTGTGGGTGCTGCACCTCCCCTGGGGCAGGTGATATGCATTTCAATGTAAAAAAGAAAGAGAAGTTAGTTGCTTGAGCCTCTGCTACCTCCCTGTGCTCTTGTTCTTAGCTGCTGCCATGAAAGGTTGTTCTCTGCCATGTGTCTGCCTTGGAGCCAGCTGAATATGGACTATAACCTTGAGTAACTGTGAGCTAAATAAACCTTTTCTTCCTTCATTTTGAGTGTTGGATATTTGTCCCAGCAACAAGAGAAGAGTAACTAAGACAAGGTGGTTCTCTATATGAGTAATTTATAGTAAAGTAAAAAGTGTTTTCAAAAGTTTTGCTTGTGCCTACTACCCTTTTCATATTAAAATTAGTGAAATTAAATGGACTTTATAATACTTTTCCATTATACTTATTCAAGAAAATTAATGAACACAAACAGAATGCTGATTTCAAAAAAATTTTGTTCCTAATTGGACCGTGACACTCAGAATTCCACTATGTAGCTTATTGATAATTCCAGATGTGTGAATGTGTTAAATGTTTGTGTTTTTTCATTAGATGACATTACCATATATTATTATTATTATTATTATTATTATTATTGTCTTTTTGAGACAGGGTCTCGCTGTGCAGTTCAGGCTGGCCCTGAGCTCACTTCTGTAGCTCAGGATGATTTCGAACTTGCACTGATCCTCCTGCCTCAGCCTCCCAAGTGGGATTATAAGCATGTGCCACTGGCTCTACCATACATTATTTAGGGCTAAAAATAAATAAAACACTAGTACATTGTTCATTTGATGAATATTTCTTGAACTTTGAACATGCCAGGCACTGTATGTATAATAGTGAGCAAAAAGGACAGGGTTCCCGGCTCTTGTGGAGTTTACCTTTTAGTAGGCTGAGACAGGCCACAGTTTGTATTTATAATCACCTAAATACATAATGGCAAACCTATATGTCCTATGAAAGGAGAGAGTAGTAGAGTAATAAGTAGAGACTGTTGACCTCTTCTGAAGAGTCAAGAAGGGGTGGTTTTCCTTGAAGAAGTGACATTTGAGAAGTAGTTTGAAGGATGAGGAATTAACCCGTTCAAAGTTCCAGGCAGAAATGTACAAGGGTCCTAAAGCAGGTAGAACACGTGGTGGTTTTTTTTTTTTTTTTTGTGGAAGAAACAGCCAGTGGAACTGGATTAGAGAAGGTTGTCAGAAAGTAGTTCAACTCCCAGCTGCAGAACTAGGCCAAGACCAGACCAGATGTGTTTACTGAGCCTGGTGAGGTGACTCATGTCTGTAACCCCAGCACTGTGGGAGCCTGTGGCAGGAGGATTTCAAATTTTAGCTTACCCTGGGCAACTTAGTGAGACTTTGACCTAAAAAAAGGGAGGGAAGCTGGCTGTAGTGGCATCTTGGGAGCTGAAGCAGACGTGTCACATGAGTTTGAGGCCAGCCTGGGCTACATAGCGAGTCCAAGGCCAGCTGATCTGCATAGTGAGTGAGACCCTGTCTCTTTTTTTTTTTTGGCAGGACCGGGGTTCAAACTCACGACCTTGCATTTGCCAGGCAAGCACTTGTGCCATGGAGCTATCTCCCCAGCCCCTAAATATAATTTTTTTTTTTTTTTTTTTTTTGGTATTTTTGAGACAGGGTCTCACTATGCAGCTCAGGCTGGCCTTGAGCTCACTTTTGTAGCCCAGGCTGGTCTCGAACCCACACTGATCCTCCTGCCTCAGCCTCCCGAGTACTGGGATTACAGGCGTGCGCCACCACGCCTGGGGAGACCCTGTCTCAATAAAATAAAATATATCAAATGAAATCACATGCAGGGAGGGGTGAGTGATATGACTGATGCAAAGCCCTGGGTTCTGTCTTCAGTACCCAGCCCACAGTGATTAGTGTAACCAGTTATAAGCATATAAAGTCTAAATGTCCACCAGTGGGGACTAATATAGTAAATTACATATAATGATGTAAAGTAATAGTAGTTATAAAAATGAATGAGAAAATGTACTGCTCAAAAAATAAAACAAGTATTGAAATTAAAAAAGGTAAACACCCAGCTCAATATTGTATGATTTGTCCTATAAGCAGGTTTTTTTTAAAATTTAAATTTTATTTTTCTCTTGTTTCAGAACTTTTGTTTGTTTATTTATTAGTTTTATGGCAGGCTCAGCCTACCCTGAGGGTAGGGCTGGCACAGCATGTGGTGCCAGGGATCGAACCGAGGTCCCTGTAGCCGCCTAAGCTTTCCTAAGCAGGTGCTTTAGACCACTGAGCAATCCTGCCAGGCCCCTATAAGCAGGTTTGATATATTGTTTGTCACACTTTTTTGCTGGATGTATTATAATAATTACATTACATTTCATTGTAATATTTTGAAAATATTTATTCTACCCATGTCAGACATATTTTGTGTTTGTGAAGTATGCTAGCATTTCAGGTCATGTCTGCTGCTTGAGATCCTGGTTCAGTATTCTGCCAGTGCCACTTATATTGTTGATGAACTGGAAAAATTATTTTAGCTCTCTACAACTGTCCTGTCCAGGCTGAGGAGATAGCTCTGTGACACAAGTGCCTGCTTGGCAAGTACAAGGTTGTGAGTTCAAACCCTGGCCCTGTAAATAAATAAGTAAGTAAGTAAGTAAGTAAATAAATAAATAAATAAATAAAATAAAACTGTCCTGTCACCTGTAAAATAAAAAAAAATACCTAAAATATATATATATATATATATATATATATATATATATATATACATATACTTAATAGAGCTGCGTGAAGTGTTTAAGAGTGTGCCTAAATATGCTGATCACTTATGAGAAGAGTTACTGTCACTTTAATGAAAGTAAAGTTAGACCATAAAGTTATTATGATTGCCTCAGATAAGTAGCATTATGGCTGATATTTTTGTGTTTCTTTTTCTATTTAAGAACTAGGGAGGCTGGGGAGATAGCTCCATGGCACAAGTGCCTGCCTGACAAATGCAAGGTCATGAGTTTGAACCCCAGTCCTGCAAAAAAAAAGAACTGGGGATTAAATGTAGGGCCTCACACATCCTAGAGAAGTGCTCCATTATTGAACTACATCACCAGCCCTTTATTTTTATTTTTATTTTTTTACTTTAAGATGGAGTATCATTATGTTCCCCAGGCTGACCTGAAATTTACAGTCCTCCTGTCTCAGCCTCCCAAGTAGCTGGGGTTATGGGCATGGTGTATGCACAGTGACACTTAGTTTTTATTTTGGGGATTTTATTGTGGTTGTTTGGTGCTAAGGATCCAACCAGACCTTGCCACATACATGCTAAGCATGTGCTCTACCATTGAGCTACACTCCCATTATGCTTCTGTTGTGGGTTTGTTTTGTGGTAGTGGAGATTGAACCTTGAGACTCATCTCTGGTCTTCATTTTATATAGTTTACAAATTTTGAGTTATTTCACATTAGTAATATCTGCTGTTTAAATATAATATCTTGCCGGGTGTGGTGGCTCACGCCTGTAATCCCAGCACTCGGGAGGCTGAGGCAGGAGGATCGATACGAGTTCGAGACTAGCCTGGGCTACAAAAGTGAGCTCAAGGCCAACCTCAACTGCATAGCGAGACCCTGTCTCAAAAAGACAAAAAAAAAAAAAAAAAAAAAAAAATCTTTACTGACCTTTAATTTGTAGCAACATCTTTTATTGGCAGTATTGGGTGGTCTGCAGACCTTGATTCAAATGATACTACTGCTGAATTCTAATTTATCTGTAATTTTTGCTTTCTTTATTATTTTGATCAGAATACTGATTGGAAAGGCTTTGTGTCTGAAGCTACTAAATTGTGAGTGGGAAGGAAAAGGGCTTGCATTCTGAGACCATCTGTGAGAGTTGCATTGTCTAAAACTAATGCGAGCTTGTGGCAGATGGTGGGGTCAAAAGATTGACTTTTAAGCTTGACTTAATGTGTTCATGAAACTGGAAGAAGAAATCCAACCTATTTTTTTTTTTTTTTTTTAACTAACAGAAGATCTTGGTGATAGGAAGAAGTATGCAGTCGTTGAATCTGAATAAACAATGCTTCAGTGCTCAACTAGTTTATAACTAAGAATTGTTAGTACTGCTAAACAGGGCAGGCTGTTGAAACATTTGGTTCCACCTTTACTTTGTAGATATTTTTGAAAATTTAAATTCTATATCACAGATTTGCAAATAATTTTAAAAGACAATATAGAAGAAGAGGCTTTAAAAGCAATTTAAAGTGCTTTTTGACTAAAAGATTATAAACTGTTGCTCCAAGCCAATATAGCATATTTCTTAATTCTGAATTGAATAAAGAAGGTCTCTGTCACAATCCCATGTCTTTTTATAATGTATATTGAATTTAATTAAAAATGTAGTTAAGCTTTTTGGTATGGGATTACATGTGAAGTTTTGTTGGAGGTAGGAGTGCAGTTTAGTATGAAGGCCCTGGGTTCAATCCTTAGTGCAAAAACAAAACAACCAGCAACAAAAAACCCTACTACATTTTCAGCCTTCTCTCAGATGGGCTGCCATATAATGTATGACATAATTTTGACTAATAAAATATGGACCAATACTGTTACTAGGCATGGCTACTAAGTGTCCTTCCCCCCTTCTATTTCTTTGTGTCTAAATCATGGCATGAATGGCTAGTCTTGGTAGATCTGATTCATTTCTGTATTTAGTATATGGTTTTATATTTCCTTAAGGCTGTGCTAATTGAGTGCCATTGTGATATTTCTGTGACTAGAAAGAAATTGACAGTAACTTTCAGCATGGGACAGTAAGACACTACCATATAAATATTACTTAGCTATGCTAAGGAAGTGGACAGAACAAAATACAGATAAAGACTGGGCTTGATCCTCCTGCCTCAGCCTTGCGGAGTGCTGGGCTGGTAGATGTGTGCCATGATGCCTAGCTTCCAGCCCCAGATTTTAAAAATTGAACATTATTGGGGTTAGAAATATTCAGAGGATTTATATATAAACTGGAGTAGATTTAGCACATAGATCTGATTATTTTCAGTTCTAATGAATGATGTTTAAATTAACTCCCAAGTAATTCTAAAACATGCATTATTCTGTCTTTTCAAATGAAGACACCAGGATATGAGAGCAATCTGGCTGAGACATCTGTCATTCCATTGATCGCCAGGGTTGATCTGGCTGGTCTGGCTGGGTAGGTGGTGTCACCTTCCTTCCTCACTGCTCTGTGTGTGTCTCTCCTGAAGCTGAAGCTGCGTGCTCAGTGGAAGAGGATGACCACCCCCGACAGAGGAGGACTGGTTCTCCAGAGAAGTATACAGGTGGCTACACTGCCGTGCTATAAACTCTAAACAAGCTCTCAAGTAAAGACATTAAAGCTCTAAGAGGTTAAATTACTTATTAGGATGATATAGCTAATAAGTCAGAGCTGAGATTGAGTTAGGCTACACTCTTTCGATTTTACTATACTGCTGCTTTATTAGGTGCTTAATTTAATTAAGACATTTAAAATCAGCTTATTGCTGGGTGTGGTAGCGCACGCCTGTAATCCTAGCACTCGGGAGGCTGAGGTAGGAGGATTGGTGTGAGTTCGAGACCAGCCTGGGCTACAAAAGTGAGCTCAGGACCAGCCTCAACTGCATAGCGAGACCCTGTCTCAAAAAGACCAAAAAAAAAAAAAAAAAAAAAAAAAAAAAAAAAAAAATCAGCTTATTAACTTACTGATTTTTTTTTCTAATTCATTAATTTATGCTTTTCCTTTTCATCTTTGAGTTCCCACTTTTTAGAATTCTTTTTTTTTTTTTTTTTTTTTTGTGGTTCCAGGGATTGAACTCAGGACCTCATGCTTGCCAGGCAGGTGCTTATGTTGCTGAGCCATCTCCCTGGAGCGTTCACATTTTATAAAAAAGCTTTTAAATCAGTGGTTTAAAGAATAGAAAGAGGGCCGGCAGGAAGGCTCAGTGGTTTAAAGCGCCTGCTTAGGAAAGCTTAGGCAGCTGCAGGGACCACGGTTCGATCCGTGGCACCACATGCTATGCCAGCCCTGCCCTCAGGGCAGGCTGAGCCGGCCATGAAAATAAATAAATATGGGCCCTGGCAGGATGGCTCAGTGGTCTAAAGCGCCTGCTTAGGAAAGCTTAGGCGGCTGCAGGGACCGCGGTTCGATCCCTGGCATCATATACTATGCCAGCCCTGCCCTTGAGGCAGGTTGAGCTGGCCATAAAATAAATAAATAAACAAACAAACAAAAGTTCTGAAAGAAAAAAAATAAATAAAATTTTAAAAAAGAATAGAAAGATATACCACTAAAATACTTATTCAGCTAGACTACAAATTTTATTTTTGTTGTTACTTAGCATTAAGTTTAAATTATTATTTTTATTACTAAAGTCTAACCTTTTAAGTTTCTGTAGCTTGGTTAATGGGATATCAGGCACTTGTGCTTTATGATGTACCTCATATTTAAATTTGTATCACTGATGAAGGCATTAGAAATAATAAATGTAGAATAGATCTGATAAGGAGATTTGATTTTCATGATAGCAATCATGTAGCTTCAGAGGAAAGGCAAAATGGTAGTTGTGGTTTAGCTGTTGGATTTTTAAATTTATGTTTTCTTCACCATTGAAAAATTACAAACTCAGCATCATATTGAAAGAAAAAAAATTCAATCTTGTTTTTCTGCCACTTCTATTTTATTTCTAGATTCAGATGTTAGCATCTAAGGCAGGCATTTATAGCCCTGATTTTCTTTCTTTTCTTTTTTGGTATAGGGTATTGCTGCACAGTTCAAAATCATAGTGATCCTCCTGTCTCAGCCTCCCTAGCACTGGAATTATAGGCGTGTGCCACCATGCCCGGTTCTGGGGCTGGCACACTAGGGATAGAACTTGGAACTTTGCATTTACCAGGCAGGCACTTATGCTGCTGAGCTATCTCCCCAGCCATCCAGATTTTCGTTTTCCGCCCTGATATTTTTAACTTCCTATTATTTATGATTGTTTCAAATTAGTTGTATTTAATTCTCATTAAGGCTTTAACTTTGAAATAATTTTAAAGTAAGAGAAAAATTACAAAATTAGGTCAAACAGTTCCCCAGTATTCTTTTTTTTTTGTCTTTTTGAGACAGGGTCTCGCTATGCAGTTGAGGCTGATCCTGCGCTCACTTTTGTGGCCCAGGCTGGTCTCAAACTTGCACCAATCCTCCTGCCTCAGCCTCCTAAGTGCTGGGATTACAGGTGTGAGCCACCACGCCCGGCTCCCCAGTATTCTTTATTCACATTCACTGACTATAAACATTTTGCCATCTATGTTTTCTTTTCTTTTCTGTATATTCAGATCACTTTTTTTCATGGAGAATAAGTTACTGCTATCATCTTCCTTTCTTCCTGAATATATTACTATATTTTTTCAAAGAAAAAAGGTACTCAAAGAACCCCCTACTTGCTAGCTGTCTATGTATGCATATATGTATGTATGTACGTATGTATGTGCGTATGTGTGTATGTATGTATGTGTGTATCTGTTTTGAGGTTGAGTCTCACTGTGTAGTCCAAACTGTCCTTGAACTCACTAGATAGCTGAGGGAGGCCTCAAATATGCACTCCTCCTGTCTCAGCCTCTAGAGATCTGGGAATATAGGTGTACACTCTGCTCTCAGCTAAAACCCTACTTCTAACTGATCAAAATCTGGAATAGTAACCTTGAAGTAATAGCGTTTACCAAGCATGTGGGCCTTAACAATCTTCTATTACTGAAATAATGGCCTTCACAACAATTACATTTTCTAATCCAGAGACCATTTGGGTCACACACTGATTTAGTTTACTTATGTTTTTAGTGTTTTAGAATCTGAAATGTTTGTCTTCTTTTACTTTCCATAACACTTAATGTTTTTGTGTATTTCTTTGGTTATTTGGTGCTTGGCGTTAGTCCCAGGGTTCTTGCTAAGCAATTGCTCTTTCAACTGAAATATGTTCCCAGTCCCAGCATCAATATTTTTGAAGAGTCCAGGCCTTTATTTTGTAGAATGCCCTTCAATATGGACTTCTGTGATATTTACCTATTAGGTTTAGATTTTGCATTTTGGCCAGAAAACCTCAGAAGAAATTGTGATGGGCAAGTGCTATTACTGATGGTCATTGGCAGCTTTGATCATTTAGCTAAATTTGAGTGTGTCAGGTTTTGTTACTGGAACATTTGCATATTTAGTAGGTATTTTGTGAGGAGGTGACTTACAGGCTATGTGAAAATCTTGTTTTCACTATACTACCATCAGTTAGTTTTTAATATTGATGATTCTTGCCCTTTTATTGGTTGTTATGATACTTACAAAATGAAGGTTTTAGTAATGATCATTTGTTTATATTTTAGTTTGCATTCCATTATCCCCAATGATCTTAGCTTTTTATCTTAGTCATTAGGTTTATAATCTGTTACTAGAATACATGTTAGAGCTCATCTATCCCAAATGGTCTACTCATAGGTCCTTAAATGTAGCTCCTGTGTACTTTTGATGTTTTAGTCATTTTTTTATTTTTATTTTTATTTATTTATTTTTTTTTTTGTCTTTTTGAGACAGGGTCTCACTATGCAGTTGAGGCTGATCCTGAGCTCACTTTTGTAGCCCAGGCTGGTCTCGAACTCGCACCAATCCTCCTGCCTCAGCCTCCCGAGTGCTGGGATTA
>PVJA010050150.1:0-13411 GCA_004027025.1 Myocastor coypus | reverse complement strand
GCGCACTCGGCACCGCCCCCCCCCCCGAACTTCGGCCGATGGGGCCGTTGTCGCCGAACCTGAGCTGCTAGCTTCTCAAATTCCGCCACTCCTTGGTTCTGGGCCCCTGGATCAGACGAGCCCCCCACTCCCCGTCTCTTTAAAATGGATGAATCAAACCAGCCCTGATGAAGCTATTTGACATCATACCCATGTGGCAATAATTAACCTATGATAATTGACTCCCCGACATCACCTAGACCTAACTAGTTCTGGGAAAAGCGTCCAATTTTAATTGCTTCAATCCAATAGGTGGAGTCGTTCTTTTTTAGCTGTGGCTTGTGGCTATAACCTAGAAAAGGCCAACTTTTCTAATCCTGCAAACACTTTTTCTAATGCTGATGTAGAGGCTGTGCATGGATACGCATTTTCTTACAAACATACATAATTCACATACATATATATGCACATGGAAACAGCTCAAAAGCTAAACAGCGAAGCACGATTCTGCTCTGAAGTTTTTCACCCAGACAGCAATAGTCAGCTGTGTTAGGAAGGGTGTGACAGAGTCCTTGCTTTGCACCAAGAGGAATACTTGAAATCACAACAGCCTTGAAAATGCTAGGCTCTGCCTCGCACACTGCAGTGATTCCATCTGAGAAGCAGCTTATGTTTTTTTGTTTTTTTTTTTTTTTGTCTTTTTGAGACAGGGTCTCGCTATGTAGTTGAGGCTGGCCTTGAGCTCACTTTCGTAGCCCAGGCTGGTCTCTAACTCACACTGATCCTCCTGCCTCAGCCTCCCGAGTGCTGGGATTACAGGTGTGCACCACCACGCCTGGCTGCAGCTTATGTTTTGATTCTATTTTTCTTAAGAAGTAGGCTCCATAGGTAGGGATGTGTGAGAGCAAAATGCATCATGTGTAGTGGACAGTAGTAAAAGCTATGGTGAGCGCAGACATGTGGCGCTGAGTTTGCAGACTGACAAGTGGAATCAAGTAGGTGCGGAAAGCGTTAGGGTTATGAATGCACCGTGCAGAGGACAAACTCAGTGTCAGCTTCAGATGTGAATTTTGCAAGTCAAGTAATAAAGAGTCCCTGTTCAGTATAGGCTGCCCTTGTAAGATTCACCAACCAGGACTGAGCCTCCACAACTCAGTTTAAATCCTGGATTTCCCACAACACATGCAAGTTTTGACTTTGGGAATTTAAGCATCTCTATCTTTTCCCTCCTGTCGCCTCCCCTCCCCTTCTCCTCCGCTCTCCTCTCCCACACCTTTCCTCCCCCCACTTCAACTCCCTTCACTTCCTCTTCCTCTCACCATCCCTCTCCCTCTCTCTCCACATACAGAGGAGAGTATATTTTTCTTGAGGTGGTAGGAAGGAGAGCCCATGGTAACAGCAGGCAGCATTCATGGGGCACCTGCTCTGCGGCAGACACTGTAGTCAGCTCAGGCCATGAACAAGCTCACTGACCTCACAAATGCAATGGAGCAATTATTCCTGTTTGGCATTCAAGAAAACTGGGGTGGAGCAGCTCAGTGACTTGTTCAGAGTGCTCATGCTACCATTTGAACCTTGGAGAATGATTTTTAAAGCCAGTAGTTTAAGGATTATGCTATCATATGGCTATATAAAGTGCTTAGCACAGCTTAGCACAATGAGACTTTCATAAATAATGAAAAGTCAACTAGAAGAGATCCAAGAGATATTAAAGAGGAAAACAAAAGCACCTATCAGAGAGAAGTGGGAGAGCACAGCTCAGACTCAAGTGTGCAAACCAGAAATCTCTGCATTCCTTTACTGAGTGCAGCATTGCTCCAAGTAGCCAACAGGTTGGTTTTCTAGGCGTTCATCAGTGAGTGTATGGATTTAAAAAGCTATATCTATAAAATAACGATGATAAAAAACCTACATCTATACACAATAGAATAGTATACAGCCTTACAAAAGAAAATCCCGCCATTAGTACTTACATAGATGAGCCTGAAAGACACATTGTGATGACTTAAATACTCCAGAAAAGAGAGACAGATGCCATGTGACTTCACTGCGTGACATACAGACTGTAAGTGATGAACTCAGAAAAGTGATAAATAGAACGGCAATCACCAAGGTCTCAGGGTGGGTACGGAAGATGTTGAGATGTGAGTCAAATTGTCCTGAATTTCAGACAGGAGTCTGCTCAAAGATTCATTTTATATCAGAAAAACTATAGTAAATACCTATTATATTTTTTTAAATTGCTGAGTGTAGATCTAGAGTTCTCACCCTTAAAGCAATAGTGTGTAAAGTAATATGTGAATTAATCACCACAACCGAGCGATTCCATGTCTGCATGTTTCAAAACACTACGCTGTACATAAAAATGCATGAGATGTTGTCAATTAGAAATTATTTTATTATTATTTTAAAAAAACAAATGATGAAAGCCTTAACAAACTCCCTCAGGAGCGAACTTCCTTACCTTAATGCCCAAAGAGGCTGAGCTTGGAGTTAGCCTAAAGTCTCTGGGCAGAATCTGCAGTCCCCTGCTGACACATACTGTCCAAACCATGCTTCTCCACTTTCTTTCCTGTTCCTGGGCTGCAGAGAGGATTTCGGCCTCCTCAAGTTAGTGTGAGCTTGGATGCCGCCATATTATCTTCAGAGCCAATGCAGAATTGTCTGTTTATTCACCCATCCATGGTGTGGCCACAGATCTTAAAGCCCCATTGGAGAGGACTCAGAATCTACCTTAAGGGGGAATTCCACGGGGCCACTTGAGAGCCAAGAGAAGGTTCAGGGATGGAACATGGAGGAAGTCAAGGTGGGCAAGGGGCTCTGAGTGTTTCACTCCTCAGCCATGCTGGCCTTTGCTAAGAAGGGGGATGGTTATGGCTGTGGTCCTGGCTGAGCTCTGCTCCCAGAAAACATTTCCTTCCATGAATCAAAGAATGTAGCCCACTGTCTTCCTGTCATTATTTTTTCCCTTTCCCTGACTGGTGAGAAAGCTCACCCCGCACACAACCATCCTTGTTGAAGGCAAGGTCACGGGGAGACTTGATGCCCCAAATAACTGTCACATTGTCATGTGCACAGTCACAGGGTGAACCTCAGCATCTTAACTCCCCAACCAGCAGAGACATGGTTAGGGTCATGGGACTGAAAGACCCCTGTCTTGTCTCCCAACAAGAGGGTTCTGTGCAGCTGTGGGCCACAGCGGACAGAAGGCGCGTGGCAGCTGAGCTCCCTCAGAACCTCTTCCCACCCACTTCCTGCGCCTGGCTTTGATTTCTTGAGGGCATATGCATTTGTCCTACAGCCCCTCCCTGATTCAGCTAGGAAAATTCTACGTGGTCCCAAGCAGCCCTTTCCTTTTCTGTAGTTCTGGTTGATCTGGAATCCTCTTGTGAGATCCCTTCTGCCAACTCTGTCTCTCTACCTGCTACCAGTGTTCTGACCCACTCAGCCCACACTGAGACAAAACTTTGTTAAGGGCTAAGTCATCATCACTCTTAATTATGAACAGTCTTAGCTAAGAGGAATGGCTTCTGAGAGGAAGCCAAGACCAGAAACAGGATGTGAAGGTAGCAAAATGGCACCCAAGCCACTTCTCAGGAAAGAACAGAAAAAGGTGTCACCAAGATCCTCTTCATCCAGTGAGGTGCTGGAATTGTCTGTTCCAGCTCATTCGTCCTTCACTTTTCTGTTACATTCCATGTTTTTGTGATGGTGCAGACTTTACTTCAAAAAGAACAGAGCTGTTTCATGCTTCTGTGGCTTCACTTCCCCCACACCAGAAATGCTTGCTCTCTGCATCTTCCCAGAAATATTGCACTTGGCTTTGAAGGCCTGGCACAGACATTGTTCCCATCTACACTCAGCGATTCTGATTTATATGGTCTGAGATGTGGCCTGGGCACTGGGGGTTTTAAGCATAATTTCTTCCTTCCTTCCTTTCTTTCTTTCTTCCTTTCTTTCTTTCTTCTCTTTCTTTCTTTCTTTTTTAATGTTATGGTCGACTCAGCCTGCCCTAGGTGGGGGGGTTGGCACAGCATGTGGTACCGGGGATCAAACTGCAGTCTCTGCGGTTGCCTAAGCTTGCCTATGTAGGTGCTTTAGACCACTGAGCTATCTCTCCAGATAATTTCTATCCAAGTGTGAGGCTCGTTGCTCTAGGTCAGTAGTCTCCAAACTTGCCAGAGCATCAGCATGACTAAAGGCCTTGCAAAGCGGAGAGCAGACTCGCTCTGGCCTCGAGAACAGAGAACCAAGTGGTCTGGGGCCTGAGAGTTTGCTTGTCCTCCCACTCTGGTCCTGCCCCCTCCTCTGCCCCTCTGCTCCCCTCTTTTTTTCCCTGACATTGCTTCCCTTCAGCTTCCTTCCTCCCTTCTTTTTATCTTCTT
Source organism: Myocastor coypus (assembly GCA_004027025.1). Classification (NCBI taxonomy): domain Eukaryota; kingdom Metazoa; phylum Chordata; class Mammalia; order Rodentia; family Myocastoridae; genus Myocastor; species Myocastor coypus. The sequence continues at coordinate 9,047 of PVJA010050150.1, read as the reverse complement.
TGCTTGTTGAGTTCCACTTATCTGCTTAGTAGACCTTTTCTTTTTCTTTCAGACAAACTTTACTTTTAATGGACAAGTAAAACAGTCTATATTTATGGTGGGCAGCATGATATTTTCATGCATATGTGCATTGTGGGCTGGTTCTGCCCGGCTACTTCACACTGGTACTAACTCACTAACTTACGTGTGTGTGTGTGTGTGTGTGTGTGTGTGTTGAGAATTTGCATTTCTAGTCAGTTCCCAGATGCTGCTGCTTCAGTTGGTGTGGGGACCACAGTGTGAGAATCAGTGCTCTTTTCAAACTCTCTTGGTTCACTCAGATTCCTCACATTGTTACCGGCTCATTTGCATGCCTCTTGCTACAGGAGGAGTAAGGCCATGGGCTTTCTTATCTCACTTCAAAGTGCTGCATCTGGTGTACAGGAGGGGCTCAAAAATAGCTGTTCAATGGGTAAATATTTAACGTCCAGTTATCACAAAGAAAGAAAACCACGAACCAAAGTTCTGCCAATCCTTTTGAGGTATTTGATCTAATTAATGGATTCATGCTTCTGAATTTAAATTTATTTTTTTTTTCACTTTTTTTATTGTTTAAATTTAACACGGGTGTAATATAACCCGTGTTATCTGAATTTAAATTTAGAAAACAGATTGCATAGCCTCTACGAATTACATCTTGGATTTTGGTGATAGGGCTATTTGGCCAGGCGCTCCTCGCTACCCTCGCACAGAAAGGTCTTATGCAAAAGCAGCTTGGGTTACATTACATCAACAACACTTCTTTTTAAACTGACATTTAATGAGCATCTCTATCAATAAGGGCTTTTTCAAAGCTCTCCATAAAATGTTTGAAAAATGAGAACATTTAAAATGCAGACACACAATGAGCTCCATTCATACAGCTTCATACTATTTCTCCAGGATCCCGGTTCTCAGCGGATGCTCGCGCTCCTCCCAGGGGCCAGGATATAGTCACCATATTGATGGCCTGATTATCTATGTAGACTCTGGTGACCAGGACTTTCAAAAGGAGTCCATTTGTCCCTGTGGATTCCACACAAAGATGTCAGACTCAGTACACATGGAACCACAGAGTATTGGAAGCAGATAGTAAAAGGCTATTCCCAACCTGGCAAACCAGGCTCTTACCCAGAACAACAACTCATTGTTTCGTTCAACCGTATAAAGTAAGTCCAAAGAGCTGCTTAGAACTGGTTTTTTAATCCTGGCTCATTTCTAAAATAGCCACTTGCCCGGCAGAGTAAAACTTTATCCATCCATCTATGCAGCACTTCTTTAAAATGCATAGCACCGGTCTTTGTGAACCTTAAACTCCAAACTAGCAATGTAGTATTTTGTGTGCTGGGTATCTGTGTGTGTGTGTGTGTGTGTGTGTGTGTGTGTGTGTGTTGCACATCCACTCGCTGCACATTTCAGCAGCCTTCTTCCTTAATGACCGCCTAATTGTTCTGGAAAGACAGCGCTGCCCTCAGTGGTGCTGCCCGTAATGGTACAGAAGCATCTGGAGTCTGAAGAGGAGCCGGGAGACGTGTTTCACTCAGTCAGTGGCAAACTCAGGAAGAGAAACTTTCCCTGATGCGTGACTAGTCAATTTCTCTTAATTACAGCTCCGCATCCCTGGTCACCTCAAATCATTACCTTTAGAATATGTTCTCAGATTTGAAAAATATCAAAATGCCTGGATATTGACTATTTGAATTAACTGCATCACAACTGGATTCCACTTCAATAATAGCAGGAAGCTGCTAATGGGTGGGAGATGATCAAATTAGGAATGAAAAAGTATATAAGCTGTACCTCAATTTCTTTTAAAAATAAAAATGTATTATGTTATTATTTTTATTTTAATAGGATCTCACTACACAGACTGGATTTGTAGTGATCCTCCTGTTTTGAGCCTCCCAAGCACTGGGATTATAGGCACACACCACTAAGCCCAGTCTCAGTAGCAGTCTCAGGGCAACTCGAGGGCGGGGTCTGCATGGCACACTGGGGATCGCACTCTGGTACCTGCACTTTCCTTAGCAGGCACTTCAGTCCACTGATAAAAAGTAAAAATTTAGAAAGTATAAATTTGCCTCGGATTTATGGGCAATGCACCCAGAATTCAGAGAGACTACACTAAGGACAATGTCCACAGCACAATCTGGCCGCCGCAGATGTTGTGACGTCTTCCGGTCGGACGGCTGCTTGCTTGGTTTCCATCAGCATCGTCGTCGTCATCTCTCCCTGTCTGCTCTCCCCGCACCTGGGTGAGATGATGACGCAGCCCTGGAAGGCAAGTGTGCCCTGAGCTCGGTGCATCCCCGTCGGGAGTCCAGTCAGGGGTCCTTTTACCTTGTGTCTAAATATGAGCATCAGATTGTTCACAAAATAGGCTCTGTCCTTTCCCTTAGCACGTACATTTCTAATGACAAAAGACTTTGAATATAAAATCTACTTTTTTCATATGAATGAAAAAGTGAAAATATCAAGGATAACCAAAGTTAATATTGTACGAGTCTAGGTGTTTGGTTGACTAGCTGCCAAAATTTGGATAATTAAGAAAAAATACATAGAATTTTAAAATTATTACATATGCATTTCAAAAAATTCATTTTTCTTTGTCTTACTAGGATACATAATTTGATTCTACTGACTTTAATTTTTGAAATATTAAAAATTAAATTATATCCAAAACATATATAATATGATTATATTTTAATCAAAAGTATAACACAAAGCAATCTACTGTACAAAAATTATTTTTCATAGTTTCAAAAACCTTTTTTTTCTAGTTGAATATTTTCTCAAATGTTCAAATTAGTGTGGAGAATTATATTTTGAATTACACTTAAGAAATATAACTCCATAATTAATTATAATTCCATAACTTAATTATAAGCAAACCTCAAAATGTAAAATGATTAGTAAATAAGCCTTTTATTCTCTCAAAATGTAACTAAACACTACTGAATGCTCTGTACAGGGGGCGTACTAGGACTCAAACTTGAGACTCTGCTTGTCAGGTAGGCCTTTGTGCTGAGTTGTCTCCCCGAGCCTCACATGCTTTCATAAAACTTAATGGAATCCCAGTGCTACAGAGAGATGGGCACTCAGTTGCCAGTGTAAAGTATCTAGCTCTTGCTTCCATATACTTTGTTCAGGAAGAAACAGACGTGTCAAGTGGGTTGTTTTTATTTACTTTATCTTAGCCCTCCTACCAATGAAATGCACCCTGCCTGCTCAGGCAGTGTGTGCTTATACCTATCAGTAGCACAAGCCACAAACCCTCCTGGGGCGCAGTTGCTCTGCGTTCAAAGTCAGCTGAAGAGAGTCAGCCAGATAGCTCATCAGACTAAAGCGCCTGCTTAAGCAGGCTCAGCGACTGGGGTTCCAACCCTGGTATATTGTGCCATTTCTGCACCTGGGGTGCACTGAGATAGCGATTGAGATGGGGCATAGTGGCGTGCACCTGCAATCCTAGCGCTTGAGAGGCATAAAATAGGAGGCTCCCCAGCTGTGTAGTGCAACGCTGTAGACCCTATACTAAATACATAAAGAATAAAAAATTCATCTGAAGAGGACAGATTCTCTCAGGCTTCAGTGGTGCCAGCCATAGGGGTGAATGTTTCAGGACTTCCCTCAGAATGTGCTGTTCTGAGGACAGGGTCCACATTGCAGAGCCCCTCCTGTGTTGGCCACCAAAGGCAGCTTTTCTGTCTGTGCTCAGCAGGCTTTCCAAAGTCCAGCATCCACATGGACCTCTGTCCTCACAGATTTATTTGGCTCAGGCCTGTGGGAGTCTCCCCTGCATTACTCATGTCACCTTTCTTCTAGACTCAGTTTCTCTGGTGGATCATGAAATGCTGTAATGACATATGAAATAACCACCTTTAGTTATTTTCAACACAGATTCTAGCATCACTTATGAACAGATGAAATGAACCAAGTAAATAGACACATACTCAGATATGCCTATGCTTAAACCATACTCTCCGCCTCCTTCACCTAGAATTTATCATGCAAAAGCTAGAAGCTCCTAACTCAACAGGAAGTAGAGTTAGTTGTCAGATTCCAACTACCGACGAATGAAGCGCATTCAGCACAAAGATATTACTTCATCATCAGTTATCATCATTGCATGGCTGGGCTCGGTTTGCAAATCACAGAATAATAGCTGATATTAGACTGAGTATTCATTCGGTTCCTGGCACTTTGCTATGAGCCTTATCACCATTTCTCATGTGATCCTCCCCATTCTCTTGGCATTGAATAATATAACTAAGCTCCCTGGAAGAAAAAGGGCTGAGAGTTTAGAAGATGTAAGATACCTGCCCAAGGTCACAGGGTGATGTTCAAGATGCAGTTGTCCAACATCAAAGCCAAGACATTTGAATGTTATTCCACTCTGCTTGGCTGTGTGTTGCAGAGAGGAAGGAAGATCTGGATGCATAGAAGAGGAGGGAAGGTCTGGATGAACAGTAAGCTATGACAAGGAAAACCAGGCCAGCTTTCCAAAGGAAGCAACCACCAATGCAGTACAAATCCAGAGGGCAAAGTAGCCCTTTGCATTTAGACCCATGCAACTTGACAGCAGAGAACAGAACCTGGGGGGTGATATTTGAAATGAGCCCCTTGGACTATAAGGAAGCCTGATGAAAGACAGAAAAAGCTCTCTATGAGGTGCCTATTGTAGTATAGGTTCCTCATACCCTACTCATTGAATTACTGAAACAATTGGCAATACCAATACTTAACAATGAGAGGAGTAGCTTCTCCCATTTCCCAAATGAGCAAAAAGGTTATGGAGGTGTTCTGAAGACTAAATGGGTGATAACATATAGAATCTTAAAGAAGAATGTAAGTTTGCTGTTCTTCAGAGCTGGAGCTCCTCCTACTGAACACATCACATTGCTTCTTGAACACATCACTAGATTTAACTAAAGCATTAAGTGGGAAAATAGATGCACCAAGCCCCACCCTCAAATTCACCTATGAAATAATGCCTGTAAAATGCCATGCAGGTCATAGGGAAAGACCCTGAGTTGGGCTACATGAAGCAGCACAGGACTAACGGATTCTGGAATGCACTCATGGGTAGGGATCAAGTCCTGTACTTCCGACCAAGGGCGAAGTCAACTCACAAGTCAGGCTGAGTTTGAATTCCAGAACAAGGATCTTGGTGACATATTAGGTCGACACCAACACACGCTGAATTTTGTCTTATTGTTGGAACTGTCCTCATATGATCAGCTTACTTGAGTTTCTAAGAGTGAGATCTTAAAGTCCTTTAACATAGAAAATCCTTGACACTCCTGAAGTTGTGTCTGGCCGTGACTGCACCTACACCTAACAGAAGTAGGTAGGGCTCAGATGACAAGGGTTTAATAGAAAGACCACTGACTGCAGATACATACACACACACACACACACACACACACACACATGCTTTTAGCGAGGAAAATGTTGGCAATTATTAATTAAAATTATAGGGAGCAGTGTTGAAAATGGGGTGTGAGGATCACTGCAAACACAACTTCTGTACAGACATGAATACGAAAGGTATAGGAATTTCATGTTGTAAGCAAAAATCTATGACAAGACTGATTCAGCTGCTGAGCTTCCCGCAGCTGTCTGGGACATTGTTTCTCTGAATGATGTTATTCTTTGTAGAAGCAATGTGTCCCTCTGTACCCTGTAATCTCAGTATGAACTGTCACCAGTATGGCCCAAGTTATGAAGACTCCCTCACTTGTACTTACATGATCATGATCTCCAGGAAGAGAACAAGGCCAGGGTAAGGTGGGGGAGACATTCTTTGAGATTGTCTAATTGGGAGGTTCATGCAAAGAAGATAGTTTTCTCTCTTTGGGGCTTGAAAACACAGAATTCAAATGACTGCCCTCTGCCCTTTCATTTCACCAGTACTTATGGGTGCATACTGTGGGTGAGATGCTACACAAAGCATAAACACAGATAATATACAAAGTTAAAGTATGATGCTAGAGATGGAAGTGAATGGCTAGCAATCAGGCAGAATGAAATAAGTCAGGCCAAACTTCTTAGCATTTTGCTGCTTTCTCAGCAAACTGAAGTGTTTCTCCCTTTGGCTTCCTTGAGATGTGCCCTCTTCCTGACCTTCCATTCTTTCCTCAGCTGAAATTGCTTTGGTAGATCCTTCTAATGCTCAAGATTCCTCCATGAGGTGTGACCTCTACCGTAACATGCCTCGGGCACCAAATCATGACCACAGATCCTGGTTAAAGTGCTGCCACACGCCAGGTGTGGCTTAGGTGTTCCTTGAGGTAATCCGTGGGGCACCAGACTTGGAGCTGGCTCAGTTACCCTCCCATCCTGGCATCATCCTGTGAGTCTCCCCCACCCTCTCTCTCATTGTGGACCAGGGTGGTTTTTGTGTCCAAAGGAAGACTGCAAAAGAGACCCTGTGCCACTTCTACAGACCTGTGGCTTCCACCTTGGGTGGGGGCATCTTTCAGAGCCTGCACAGTAAGAAGATGCAACCTCCCCAGAACAGCTAATGAGAGTCCAGGAGGAAACCCTTCTACTCCAACCAAGCCTTCCAGCTGCAGCTTGGCATCCTGGCCGGGAGGCAGCTGCACCTCCCCAGCCAAGTCTGTCTGAGCCCTTTCTAAATGACTGACTCTCAGGACCTGTACAAGATCACACACATTTGCTGACTTAAGCTCCAAGTTTGGGGTAATATGGTAAACAATAATACAGAGCTGATATTGGGGCATGTACAATTTTATTATATTTGAGATTATTTTCACATAAGATGAAATACACTGTTCTGGCACATATATTTAAATATTTGGCCAATGCATGTACAACTCAGAAAGGATGTACAGCCTTTCCATGGCCCCAGAAAGTTGCCTTATGCCTTTGCTAATTAACTCTTAGCTTGCATCAGAAGGAAAGTCAATATTTTGGTAACTATCACCAAACTAAGTTTAACTTAGTTCTGAATGTCACTTAAGTGGAATCATTCAGCATGTACTGGTTTGTGTCTCATTTACTATAATGACTTCCTGGAAATTTGCTCACATTGTTGCATGTATCAATATTTTGCTACTCTATATTTTATTGTGCAGCAATGTCCTATTTTAGGAATACACAGCTTATTTAATCATGTCACACTCCTTCTTGGGGGTTGTATCTTGAGCCCCCCTCCTAAGCCTCATGCAGTTTTAGACAGGAATTTTTTTGTTAGAGGTGACTGAATGTGGAGTCTGTGATGCTGGTTTTAAGGTTGGGTGGTTACTGGCTCAGTCCCCTGGTTGGACTGGCACTGCCCTGATCTCAGTGGACTGGGTATGGTGTAAAGGATAGAAAGAATTCTCTCTCCCTCTCTCCCTCCCTCTCCCTTGGGACTCTGATTCTGCTGTCTTCTTCTGCTACCATGAAAGTGTCTCCCATATGTCACCCTGCGTTGGAGCCCACCATGGACTGAAATTTCTACAAATCTTAAACTAAATAAACCTGTGGGTGTGAGGTATTTTTGTCTCAGTAATGAAAATATTAACCAAGACACTCTTTTTAATGAACTTTATTTTTAGATTTTAGGAAATATCACAAAGAATCAATGAGAATCTCATCTTACTGAAAAGTTTTTGTACAGCCAAAGAAACCACTAAAAGAGTGAGGAGACAACCCACAGCATGGGAAAAATCGTGCCATCTGTTCCTGACATAAAGGGCTGCTATCTAGAATATATAATGAACTGAAATAAATCACACCCTTTGAATATAAAGACCATGTCCAAAACTGGGAACCTGAAACAAATAGACACTTTTCAGGTGAAGAAGTAGAAATGGCAAATAAACATATGAAGACTATTCATTGCCACTGGCTGTTCTATAGATGCAAATTGAAATAACACTGAGATCCTCTCACTCTAGAAAGAATGGCTATCATCAGGAAATCAATCCATGACAAATACTAATGGAACTGTGAGGAAAAACGAACCTTGTCCACTGTTGCGAGTATAGACTGGTGCAACCACTGTGGGAATCAGTGTGAGATGGCTCAAAAGCTAAAACTATAGATTCCATTGACCCAGCTATTCTCCTTTTCAGTATCTCCCCAAGAGCATAAAAGTCATCATACCCCAGCAATATATGCATAGTTTATATCAACACAATTTATAGCAGCACAATTTGTAATAGCTCTATGTTGGAAACAGCCCAAATGCCTACCAACTGATAAATAAATAAAGATTTTTTTTTTAACAATGGAGTACTACTCTGCCACAAAGAAGCATAAGCTTAAGACATTTCTAGCTAAATGGATACATCTTGAGATCATGCCCTTAAGTGAAATAAATTGGACAAATATGTTTATTTATTTATTTTAATGTATTTGGTTGTGATAGGGTCTCACTATGAAACATGGATTCATAGTGATCCTCCTGTTTTTCTCTCCCTAGCACTGGGATTACAGGCATGTTCTGCCATGCCTGGACTCTGGTGGGCTCAGCCTAAGCTTGCCTAAGGAGGTGCTTTAGTCTGCTGAGTATCTCGCTGGGCCCAGTTTTTAGCTATTTTAAATAAGGCTTATAGAATAGAACTCTTTTAGACATATCTTCTCACTTCACCTGGATAAATTTCTAAGAGTAGAAATGCTCATCAACAGTGATGATAAGCCCAGTACCTATGTTATAGAGTAATAGTATCACAAAGCTTTTCTGCTGGAGGGTTGAGAATGTAAGTTAACAGACCGACAATTGGAGAAAAAGAAGGGCTATAAGGATAGCCAATATTTTGGACCTAGCCCTTCAAGGCCAATAAAGGCCCAGGATATAAGAGAACCTGTGCTGTAATATCCTATAACTCAGAGGTGTCCCAAATTTCCTGGTCAAGGAGATTATGGGACCTCAGAGGAAAGGGATGAATGAACTGCAGTGCATCTAAGGAGAGTCACCCAGAGAAAAACATTCTCTCAAGCTTTCACAGAAAGCAAAATGGCCAAGCAATGGCCGTGACTCGTCCTGAAGGCTAACACTAACAACAGTTCTACAAAGTACT